>ML782323.1:85894-99959 GCA_009831015.1 Picea engelmannii | reverse complement strand
TTGTTGTCATATACGAAGGTATCATAAGGGATCTTATTGGATTTAATAATCATGACCTTAGTCTTATCAATATTAATAGTCATACCCATATTGGATAAAAAATCCTTGAGGATTCTTAGTTGGTTTTCAAGATCATGGGGACTCCTTTCCATAAGAACGATATCATCGGCATAAATAAGAAGATTGATTACTATACTAGTGAGAGTAGGGCCAACACAACCTGCTTTTTCCAAGCAATCTTCTAACTTGTCAATGTATATGCAAAAAAGGGTAGGGGACAAGGGACAATCTTGTTTGACTCTGATATTTCAGTTAATCACTTTTGACCAACCCTCAGTTTTTTTAAACTTAGCAATAAAGTTCCCATACATCCTTATTGCAACAACCCTCAACTCGAGAAGCACTTTTTTCTCTTCCAACCTATTCCAAAGGTTTTTTCTATGAACCATGTCAAAATATTTTCTAAAGTCAACAAAACAACAAAAAAGATTGGTTTTAGTATTGTAGAACTCCTATGCAATGATCCTAAAGGTAAAAATATGTTCCATAGTTGAATGATATCTCCTAAACACAACTTGACCATTAGCTCTTTTACCATGACTTTCTAGCCAAAGGCTAATCTTCTTTTCCAAAATAATTCCATAAAGCTTGGCTAAAATCGGGCTAATGATAATGGTCCTATAATTAGAGGGAATGTTTATATCCCCACTTTTAAAAATAGGAACAATGAGGCTTTTCATCCAGGGTTTAGGGAATTCTTGCTTGACTACTAAATTAAAGAGCTTGTGTATGTGAGGGATAAGGATTGGCCCTCTGATTTTAAAAATTTCAACTTGGTAGCCTTCAATGTCCTTAGCTTTCCCATTTGCAAGTCGCTTAACCCCGAACTCTATGTCATCTAAAGAAAAAACTTCTTCCTTTGTAGGGACAATAGGAATGGTGTCAATGACATTAAGGAACTCGTAAATACTTTTAAGGTAGGAATTCCAATCCCTTAAGGGAATCCTGTTATTTTCTTTAGTATTGCAGTTTAGAATTTGGCTCCAGAACTTCTTAGGATCCATCTTATATAGTTGTGAAAGTTGCTCTTGCCTTTTATTGATATAGTACCTTTTTTTTCCTTTTAATTAGGGCTTTGTACATATTGATCTTATCGAGTTTTAATGACTCATTATAAGCATCCATAATTGATTTCCTAGCAATTTTACATTCTTTATCATACCAAGGGTTGGTCGTTCTATTATTCTTTTTATAGGACACCTCGAAAGAGATCTTGTTAATAGAAGTGGAAAGGGTAGTTGTAAAATTATGATAGAGTTCTTCAATGTCGTCCTTATAAGTTAGGAGATTTAATTTACTATTTAAATCCTTTAAGAAAATGTCAACTTTACTTTTGTAAAAGCGCAAATTCCTTTGATTATCATAATTCTCTTTAATGGTGCTCCTATACATGGAAAATTTTAGAGTTAGGGTTAAAGGTTTACGATTAGAGTCGGGCTCATGGTCATTTAAAAGGTCAAAAGTTGTTATTTGGTTGGAAACGGGTATCTCATATATCACATAATCTACAACACTACTACCTAGCCCATGAATAAAAGTCATTTGGTTTGAGTTTGGCCACTTCATTACTCCAATGCAAATTATTAGGTCTTGAGAGCTGCATAGCTTG
The DNA here is from genome assembly GCA_009831015.1 of Picea engelmannii. Lineage (NCBI taxonomy): Eukaryota > Viridiplantae > Streptophyta > Pinopsida > Pinales > Pinaceae > Picea > Picea engelmannii. The sequence continues at coordinate 98,290 of ML782323.1, read as the reverse complement.
ACCAACTCAATACCAAACAAATTCTCAATTAGGTCTTCAAAGCTTCTTTTGTAGCTATTAGATAAAACAAGGTCATCATCTAGTCATAAAGGATTATGGTTGGAATAAATACTTAAAAGAGTAGGTTGTTTAGTTGCGGTCTTAGCATTAAAGTCTCCTAGCATGAGGATATTTCCTTCATTTTTCAAACTATAAATATCTTGTTCTAAATTATTATAGGGACAACTGTTATCTAGATTGTTTTTCTTATAAAAAGTAGAATTAATAGGTGGAAAATAACAAATTACTATATACATTTTCTTAGCATTGGTGTCTGAAATTTCTATCCAAATGCACTGATTGAGAGGGTCAATCTTATGAAGTTGAATGTGAGGAGAAATGCTCTTTCTAATATAACAAGCTATGCCTCTTATCCCTCTATGGTGGGATTTTTTTTCCCCAAGTTTCAACTAGACAAATAATAAATGTCTAACTAATGTTTATAGAATTCACTTTGGGCCCTAAGATTCTCGTTAACGCGTTTATCTATTAAGTATATTATTTACCCAATCATGTTAGAAATTGCAAAAGAATCGATAACATCTTTAATAGATCATTGTGGCTTGGTAAACTAAGGAGAAAACTAATGATTATTTTCATTGGATGCTTCACTTTTTCTTCTCCTTAATTTGGGTGTATTACATTTTTTACGTTTACAAGTAAATCATATGTTTTAGAAATTTTATGATGATTTTTAATTCGAAATATTTTCAAGAATCCATACTTGTTTTAAAGTGTATAATTGTTTATAAATTTTATTAATTCTTAAAATAAAATAAAAAATGTTTGATTATATTTTTTTAAATATTCAACTTTCTAAAGATATTATGAAGTTTCTTTAAAAATTGGAACATTTTTAGTTTATAAGTTTTATGATGATTTTTTAATTAGAAAAAATTTCAAGGATCTATATTTTAAAGTGCACAATTTTTTATGAATTTTATTAATTTTTAAAATAACAAAAATGTTTAGTTATATTTTTTTTTAAATATTTACATTTTTAAAGATATTATAAAGTTTGTAGAATATTTGGACAATTTTTAGAATAAGATGTTTTCATATTATAAAAACTATGCGAATATTAAAAAAAAAATTAACAAAATTATTTTCGAAAAACTATAAAAAAAAATTAAACCATGGAAAAAATTAACTCTTTACTTGTTTTCCCTATTTTAACTTATTTCATATCAAATGTTCGACGTTTTGTCCTCCTACAAGAGCCTTCCCATCATTTTTTCTTTATGTGATGTTTTGTCGTCATACAAGAGCCTTCCCTTCCATTCAACGAGTTCTTCAAGATTGTTAGCATGTATAGTTCACCCAACTTGCAATTTTATGTTGAATTTAATTTAATATTGTCAATCTCTATAAAACTATATTAAGACTAATAAAAGGAATTCTCAACTACCATGATTGTGTTGTGTTATCTAAATTGATGGTGTGGAAAATAGTTTGGAGATGTGATGTAATATCTTTCGATTGCACACTTTTCAATTATGATATTAGTCATATGCATTTATAATGATTATCTTATATATGTCTTTCGTCTTTAAGAAGATACGGAGATGTTATACTTGTGCATAATTGCGTGGATTGTGTTATAAATGTATATGATTATGTCCTTGCCGATAAGAATTTGGGAATGTTATGGAAAGTATTTTGTTAATGTTGATCTAGACTTTGATGTATATTTATTAAACAATTAAAGTAAATTGATGTATATTTATTAAACAATTAAAGTAAATTGATGTATGTTTATTAAACAATTAAAGTAAATTGATTTAAACTTTTTTTATGGAAAGTATTTTGTTAATCTTGATTTAAACCATTAAAATTAAATTGATTTGACATATATTTCTTAAAACATATGGTCATTTAACTTATATAAATGAATTTTGAGAACAATTACAAAGAAGGAAAATGATTTGATTAATATAACCGAATTTTGAGAACAACTATGAAGAAGGAAAATGAGTCTCTTTTTTAGAGATTGGCATCGTGTGTTGGTCATCATTCTCTATTTTTCTATAGAAGGTAATTCTGAGATTGCCTACCATGTTACTATCTATTGAATTCAGGTGTGTGTTAAAAGTAGTAAAATGAAGGAGTAAGTGCAAATGTGTCTAAAGGAGCTTGCTCTCTACATAGAAATCAGTCTCCGCACACACTATGCCCTTTTCATTCCTAGCCACATGTTGAAGCCTACATAAACTAAAAGAAAATACATACTGTCATGGTGGTCTTCTCGTTATGCTATCCTTGGCTATCGAAAGCATTTGAGTCCCTACTGGTCTTTGTTATTCTTCTATGATCGTCATCTGCACTTGAGAGTTCTTGCAAGCCACCTCATCCATTATTAGGATAGTTTTGATAAGAAATAGACATTAAGTACAGTAAGTACTAAATCAAGATAAATATCTATGACTTTGCAATCTTCTACCATATGTATGTCATCTACTAATGAGATTAGATTCGGCCATTAATGTTCCTCCCATCTCTTTCATAGTTGTAGATGGTTTCCTCTCTCTTTTATGTAGCAAATCACCAACAAATATGGTTCTCCTAGGGTTTCCTTCTGAACACCAGTGCATGTGGTTTCTTTTCTTATTTTGACATGCCTCTGCTTATTGAAAAATATTGCATTCCTTTCAAACATATGTAGTTTTAATCCATCTTCAAGAGAAAACCCCATTATCTCTTGTGTAGAATAAATTTCTCATAACATCAAGTTCCTCATACAATACTTGTTCATGCCATTGTTAAATAGGAATTTCATTCATGAGAATAGTTGAAGTTGTATATGGTTGGGTCGCATTTGGTATTAGATTATCTGCAAGTGCCTCTCTAGCCTGACTGGATACAAATTCTACTTGAGATTTATGGCAAAGAAAGGTCCATGCTCATTACGAATTCTTGTGCACATCAAGATCATTGGTAAATCTAATCAAGCCTTGAGCAAGTGTATGAGTATTATGTGTTGTGGTTGAAGAAGGTGGTGTGACAACTGTCGTCGAAGAGGGTGTTGTATCAATGGTTATGGGAAGGTTGTATGGCATGTGGTTGAAGAAGGCGATGATGTGAGCTCAAAAAGTGAGGCAGAGATAGTGAGTTCTGAGGAGGTAGTGAGTTTAGAGGATGAGATGAGCAGAGGTAGTGAATTCTGAGGAGGTACTGAGTTTAGAGGAGGTAGTGAGTTTATAGGTGTTGATGTTTGTAGCATCGGACAGGTACTTCTGCATAGGTCTAAGTTTTAGACATGTGGAATTCATCCAGAGCCTTCTACCTTGAGACTTTACTTTAATTAAAGGAATTATTAAAGTAGAGTGTTTTTATTAGTGAGTTGAGTTTTGTTTAAAGAAATGATTTAATTAGCAATAATGAATTAAATAATAGTCATTGATATCAAGTGAGGTGAGAAGTAATCTCATATGTCAATCACTTTGGAAATTGGGGTTAGGTCATAACTCAATCTTATAAAAGAATGGAAAGGGTGAAGGAGAAGATGTTTTTCACATAGATGGAAAATAAATACTTTTGATAGTGTGGATTCATTCCATTCACTTTAAAGAAAAGAAGGACTTTTGCTCAAGTGCTTGAGTCAAGAAGGACCGTGACTCAAGGGGATCAATATTAGGAGAAAAGAAGGACTTTTACTCCAGAGGATTGGATCACGAATGATTGTGATTCAAAGAGATATTGGATAGGTAAAGAAGGATTTCCATCTAGAGATCTAAGCCAAAGGAAGAGAGACAAAAAGTGTGCAACAGAAGGATCAGACCACTGCAAGATAGTGCAAGTATTCTAGTACAGGTCATGTAGTCAAAGCGAATTTCAATGTATAGGTCAAGCAGATAGTGTGGTTATTTTGTTATAGGCTATGCAGAACAACGCGTATATCAACGTAAAAGTCACATTGTAGCCATATAGGATCGTACAACAACAATGGAAACAAATCAACCAGTCAGGTTTTGATGTATTTTGTCTCTTTTCTAACTGGGCCATTTTCCCAAGAAGGAATCCCTTATAAGTATTCAAGTTATTTGAGTGATAAGATTAGTTGATGGGCATAATATCTTTGTGTATTGTGCATGCAATTTTAGTTTCCAGTATTTCTTCCACTAAATTTGTTTGATTTGAATATTCTAGTAGTGTGTTTTGTTTTTTGAACTGCTAATTCGATTTACAACAAGGAAATCACTAGATAACAAGATACCTAGGTACCGAAGTCAGGATTTCAACATGCCATGTAGAGTGATTTGGGAGATTCAACATGGTATCAGACCAATCCCTCTGAGAGGAAGCGAATATCAAGTTGCACAATGGCGGATCTATTAGATCTAAGTGACCATGAGATAGATCTAGTTCATATCTAGGGTTATAGCAGTAGATCTATTGGATCAGGAGTGTCGTGGTGGGTGTTTGAAGGACCAAGCATATATACACTATCTTTTGCAGCAGATCTATCAGATCTATAAACCAGTAGGAAGAAATCGAAGGACAGATTTTAAGGAAACAACCATACTACAGTCGGATTTGGCCACTAAGGACAACTCGAGTATTCTAGTACAATTTGCGCATATAGCATGGGTATTATGTTATAGTTCACGCAGGAACGACATGAGTATCAATATATAGGTTTCATTGAACAATATGAGTATCGACATATAGGTCATGTGGTTAGCTCAGGTCAGCATGGGAAAATGCCATGCATGTCAGTACGGGGGTAGTTTCAGTAGCCATGGTAGTTTAATAGGTCCAAGCAGCAGGAAATAGAGTCCAAGCAACAGAAAATTCCCTTTGGGTGATTTGTTGAGCAATGGAAGGAGGCCAAGAAACCAACAAGGAGATCTTGTATAGATGAAGAAAGAATTTCACCTAGAGATCCAAGCGACATGAGAGCACATAGGAGCAAAGGACTTTTTCTCATGTGTCTAAGTCATCCACTTTGGAGCAAACAAAAAAAAAATCTGAAGTGCTTGAGCCAAAAAGAACTATGACTCAAGGGTATCTCATATAGGTGAAGAAGGAATTTCATCTAGAGATCAGAGGATGACATATCTATTGGAGCTAGTGACTCATAGATAGAGAAAAGCACTTTTTCTTGAGGAGATCTTATCAAGGGATGAAGAAGGATTTTCACGTAGAGATCTATTTTGTCCAACAGAGAAGAGAAGTCGACAAGGAAAAAATAGATAGATATGGTAATAAGGATATATCTAGAAATATCTGAGCAGAAGATCTGAGATGCAAAAGCAACGAGAGTAGCACCATGAGAGAAGACAAATCTGGCAATGAGGACATATCTTGGAAGCAACGTAGTTTCATGTACATGAACGTACAATAAAAATAGAGGCGCTAGGTTGCAGGAGTTAATTATTTCTCAATGGACAAAAAATATGATTGAAGCACGAGATATATTCAACATTCTGATAGAGGACCCAAGGACCCATGTGGAGCTTGGTGATGATGCCAAGTATGCAATGAAGGGGAAGGGAACCATATTGTTCCATCTTGAGTTAGGAGGTTCATTGGAAGCCCATGATATGCTTTATGTACCAGAACTAAAGAATAACTTTATCTCAGTTTCAGTTTTGGAGGAAATGGTTTTTCCATGACTCTTCAGAGAGGGAAAGTACTCATTTTTTCATAGGGATATATCCCTAACACAACAATGAGAATTTGTGTTAGAGAGGGAAGGTTATATAGGTTGCAAGGCCATCATGTAAGAGGATCTTGGATCATGGATCGATTTCAATGATAGAGGATGAGGATTAGAAGGATCTAAATGGTGAGCAGTCAAAGGATGATCATAGTTCATAGACTTCCAATGTGAGGAGTCAACCTTTATATGGGAAGAGGGAATTGGCCTCTTTTGTTCCTATCAAGAGACCAAGGTGGTATGAGATGACATTGATGGATTCTCAGGAGAAGAAGGCTCCTAGGAGCACATTGAGGGAGAGAATGCCTCTAGAGAAGTTTCCAAAGGAGAAGAGAAGTCGACAGGGAAAAAATGGATAGATATGGTAATAAGGATAGATCTAGGAATATCTGAGAAGTATGTCCAAGATGAAGAAGCAATGAGAGTAGTGCCATGAGTAGAAGACAAATCTGGTAGCGAGGACATATCTTGGAAGAAGAGTAGTTTCAGGTACTTTATCGTACAACAACAATAGAGGTGTTAGGTTGCAGGAGTTAATTATTTCTCAGTGGACAAAAAATATGATTGAAGCATGGGATATATTCAGTAGTCTAATAGAGGACTCAAGGACCCATGTGGAGCTTGGTGATGATGCCAAGTATGCAATGAAGGGGGAAGGAACCATATTATTCCATCTTGAGTTAGGAGGTTTGTTGGAAGCCCATGATTTCCTTTATGTACCAGAACTAAAGCAGAACTTTCTCTCAGTTTCAATTTTGAAGGACATGGTTTTTTCATGACTCTTCAGAGAGGGAAAGTACTCATATTTTCATAGGGATATATCCCTAACACAACAATGAGCATTTTTTTCAGAGAGGACAGGTTATATAGGTTGCAGGGCCATCATGTAAGAGGATCTTGGATCATGGATCGATTTCAGTGATAGAGGATGAGGAATAGAAGTCTTTGAATGGTGAGTAGTCGAAGCATGAATAGAGTTCATATACTTCCAATGTGGGGAGTCAACCTTTATATGGGAAGAGGGAATTAGCCTCTTTTGGTCCTATCAAGAGAACAAGGTTGTATGAGATGACATTGATGGATGCTCAGGAGCAGGAGGCTCCTAGGAGCACATTGAGGGAGAGAAGGCCTCTAGAGAAGTTTCCAAAGTTTAGGGCACTAATGAGTATCATCATTGATTATGTGTCTTCCAATTTCAGGAAGCAAAAAACCAACAAGTTTGGAGGGATGCCATGGGGCAGGATGATATGCATGTTATTGTTCTAGGATTGGAGGAAGAACCAGTTCCAGGGGTCTCTTCGATAAGTACCTTCCTTGCTAATAGGGAGTTTTGATGTTTGTAGCATCAGATAGGTACTCCTACACAGGTCTAAGTGTTTAGACATGTGAAAGTCATCCAAAGTCTTCTACCTTGAGACTTTACTTTAATTAAATGAATTATTAAAATAAAGTATTTTTATTAGTGAGTTGATTTTTATTTAAAGAAATGTTTTAATTAGCATTATTGAATTAAATAATAGTCATTGATATCAAGTGAGGTGAGAAGTAATCTCAACCTTCAATCACTTTGGAGTTTAGGGTTATGTCATAACTCAATCTTATAAAAGCATGTCAAGGGTGAAGGAAAAGATATTTTTCACATAGATAAAAAATGAATTTTGCTAATGGGGATTCATCCCATTCACTTCAAATCAAAGAAGGACTTTTTCTCAAGTGTTTGAGTCATGAAGGACTGTGACTCAAGGGGATCAATCTTAGGAGCAAAGAAGGACTTTTTCTCAAGATGATTGTATCATGAAGGACTATGATTCAAAGATATCTTAGATAGATGGAGAAGGACTTCCATCTAGAGATCTAGGCCAAAGAAAGAGAGAGAGAAAGTGTTCAGTAGAAGGATCGGGCTGCCACTAGACACTGTAGGTATTCTGGTACAAGTCAGGCAGTGAGCGTGAGTTTTAGTGTACAAGTCACCCAAATAGCGTGGGTATTCTATTACAGGTCGTGCAGAACAATGTGAGTATCAATGTAAAATTTGCTCTATAGTCGTACAGGATCATACAACAACAATGGAAGAAAATCGACCAGTCAAGTTTTGATGTACTTTGTCTCTTTTCTAATTGGGCCATTTTCCCAATAAGGGATCCCTTGTAAGATTTGAATTTATTTGAATGATAAACTTAGTTTATGAGAATAATATGTTTGTGTATTATGCATGAGTTTCCAATGTTTCTTCTTCTAGACTTATTTGAGTTGAATATTCTAGTGGTGTGTTTTGTTTTTTGAGAGCTTGCTAATCTAATTTGCAACAAGAAAATCACTAGATAACAAGATACCTATGTGCCAGAGTATGTATTTCAACATGTCATGTAGAGTGTGTTGGAAAATTCAACAAGAGGATGAGATAAAGGTAGTTATCAAATCTAGCAGATGTTAATCGATATGTAGTCAAGGATTGAGAATACGATAGATATATTTATTATAGATCAATGTTGACAAAGAAAAAGTAGAGATCGTCGATGTTGACATAGAAAAAGTAGAGAACATCAATTTTGACAGAGGAAAAGTATGAATGCACGTCGTCGCCCCTGCAATAAGACCCAGAAGTTGAAATCCAATCATATGTGTGAAAAATAATTTTCTATTTATTTTAACTGCAATACAAATATTATTAAGATGTTCCTATGTTCAACATTGAAAATCCGAAAAACAATTAAGTCAAAAGTAGAACTAATAGGGAGTCAACCAATAAATCATTGTTATAGTTCCCTACTTTGGCAAGGACTAATAATATAAGATTATTTTTATCATTTTTCTTTTTCTTTTATTTTTTCATGATAACAATTATGGTTGTGTTGATTAAAATATTATGGTTTCATTTGTATAATTTCATAGTTTACAACTTGTGAGGGGAGTTAATATAAATTTCCAATCTTTATTAAATTGGAAATGAATTTTTGACTTTCCTTGCCACTAAAATCTTACTCTAACATATAACTCGTCTTGAATATCGTTTCACATACCAACCACATAATAGGATATATCGAAAAAACATCTTAGTTTTTGAATCCCTGGATGGAATAGCCATACTTGGACAAGGAGGACTGAAAACCTAAGGAAATATTGTTTTTCCACTCTTCCCTGATGGCAGAGGACTAAGGAACTATGAGAGAGCCCTCATGTAGGACTTGGAATCTTTACCTTAGGCACTAAAACCCTTGGCACATCCATTTCACTTGGCTAGACTTTCTCCTTATCCTCTTCGACCAAAGTTTTTTTATCATCTTCCTCTACCATTGGGGAAATTTTGGTTGCATGTTTTCCTTATAATGTTGTCTTTAAGTTAATTTCTACTTGCTAGGATGATTAGGTTTCCCTAGTTTTCACTAGTTGGTCTTTTTCTTCCATGGATTGACCTTTTGCTACCAAAGAATCCTCATTATTTCCAAGGGGAGGTACATATTCTTCTTGATTAAAATCCAACATAGAAAAAATGTTCTAATTTAGACTTACTTTGGCCTCCTAGAGTGGATGGAATTTTCTTAATGGCTACCACCTCCTTCCATTCTTGGAAACAAGATCAATGTCCTCTTCTCTTGTTGGTTCTAGAGGGGTCTGTTCCTTTGGACACCTCTTATGGAAGTGTCCATATTTGTGATAGTTATTGCATCTAAATGGAAGTTGTTGGTAGTCTAACATCTGCACATGAATCTAGTTGTTTATTTGTTTCTCTATCGATGCATTAGGAAGACTATCTTCAAGGTTTATTTCAATGCATATTCAGGGAAAATTGTGAAATCGTGGCCTTGATACATTTTATCAATATATGTCTCGAGCTTATTCCCTATTTCTTATAGGATTGCATTGTCCCACAAGTTGAGATGTAGGTGGGGTAACCTTACCTAGACCAAGACCTTAGTAAGGGTTTCATCTTGTTGATCGAAATACAAAGACCACATGGTGAGATACAATACTTCTTGATGAAAAGCCAAAGACCACAAGGTAAGATACAATACTTCTATGCCTAGAAACCATGACCCACTATAGAATATTATATCTTTATCTTTTTTGAGTTGGAAATGAAAACCAAAAATTCATTTTTTGCAAAAATAAATCTAACTAGCTCCTTTAGTTAGAGGAGCCCACTTGGTTCAATCCATTGCTGCAAGGATTTGAGGTTAGTGCGTGCACCCATGAACTTTCCCACTAGAAGGTGATCAACAAGCAACAATGCTTTAATTGACTTTGAGGCCGTAGAGGTGAAGCATGGCTTGGGATTGCCACATTTCTTGATGAACTTGGAAGACTTGACAAAGTGTTTGGCTTGTTTCAAAGATGGAGCCACCATTTATGTAAAGATTATTCCCTCCTTATCCATTTATGTGCCCATCACATGTGCCCAATATTTTCACATGACTTAAGTGAAGTAACTATGTTCTATATAGAAATCCCACAACTTTAATTGCATCCCTCTACTCAACTTCAACTGGAAACAACCAGGACAAAAAAACCCTAACCACACGTTGCTCGAACAACTTCATCCATGAATTCAATGTTCTTTAATAGTATCTCAACTATGTTATTTCAGTGAAAACATTATTACTAAGCTAATCTTAATATCAACTTTGTTATCCCCTAGCCTAGGGATAACTGAGGAGATTATGTCTCAAGGCCCACAGTTCCTAGACATGGAGTACCGAGAGCCAAATCGACTTGAGCATGGCCCTGGAGGGCCCATCCTTTTCTTTCTTCAGCACCTCCACTTTGTTAGCAACAACAACATCCATCACATCGACATGGTCTTGCAACAGAGATGGGTCTTGCTCCATGAGGTAATGAGTCTGTGTAAGGAGGTATGTGTCAATATGATCCTCAAAACTTTTGAATATGTGCATTTAATCCTTTTTTCTTCTAATGTGTGCTTGGAATTTATGTTTTTCCACTTGACCACACCTGGGGGGAATGAAAAGACGCCCTAGTAAGTTAGTTCCCATAGGGTTTGAGTTGCCATTGGGAGTTCATCATCCGCTCCCACCATACTTACCACTTTTCATCTTTTTCCTGCTCATCCATCCCATTACACTGGTTCGGGCATTGGGTTGGCCAAATATATAAGGGTTGTACCTTGCCTTGTGGGAAGAAGGGGCTAAAGGCCCAGAGGGTAAAAGTAGTTGGAAAAAGACAAAATCCAAAAGATTGAAACCTTGAGATGCTTCGCCCAGGGATCCCCGAGAAAGAAATGAAAATATTCTCAGCAAGAAACAAAGGGACCCATGAAAAATAATAAATCAAGACCTAGTTGGAGGATAGGGGGTCTCATCACAAGCCAACCTATTAGGTCCATGGGCATGTAGCGGTATGAGACTACTAACAGTTGGTCACCACACCAGGGTAGTGGCTCTTGGTGGCATAGCCAAGAGAAATGGGGTCTCATCACGAGCCAGCCTTCTCATTTTCATGAAATTCTTGTGGGTAACATTTACACCACTGGTCACCATGCTAAGGCAGTGTCCCCTAACTAGCCTCTTGAAAGAAAAAAACAATAAAAATAAATGATAAAAGGCATGAATGGGCTTGGAAACATTTGCATCCATGACAAGGTGCAACTCACCCTCTTCAGAGGCACCCACAGGTAAGTCATACATTTCCCTGCTATCACTACACCCATTTCCTAGAAATCCCTTACCACCTCATCCACTCACATGGCCTAGATTTAACTTCACCAAGGAACATCCCACATCCAATGAGCATTATCCCAATAGGACGTCCTAGCATCTCCTCCAAACCTGGCTTACATATTAGCATAATGTCTTTGACCACTTGTCCGGGTAAACAAGATTTTATGCACATGTTTAATAACTTGATGATTACATGTGATTAACATTGATATGATCCCTCTGGCTTATGAGCCCATGGAAGGCGTATATGTTGATGTTGTAGGGCCACACCTGATGGACAGGTACCTGATGGAAAGGTACACATGGGGAGATGAATAGTTTGAACCTCCATGGGGCTAAAATCCCACCAGATGGATGTTGAGACCCCAGCCAGGGATAGAGATAGATCAGAGGATTGCACCAGAGAGAGTGATCCGAAATCGGATCCAGAAGCCTGATAGGGCTTGAAAAATGCTCAAAAATGAAAGTGCTCGGAATGCGACGAAACTTGTGCCATTGCGTCCGGATCGTCTTCCTGATTCCGTTGGTATATTTACTTCGTCAAACGGAGTCCATATGGAGAAGATATCGCGTTCTGTTCGAAAAGTCAAATAGGCAAAAAAGGGGGATGACTGTACAGTCCGTACAGTCCACGTGTCACGTCCGTACAGTTGACGTAGCAGGGCCGTACAGCTGACATGGCGGCTTCAGAAGGCGACACGTGGCAGACCGTACGGAGGACACGTGGCATCACCAGGACGCGACACGTGTCATACAGATTTGGCACTTTTGGCGTACGATCGGACCAGTACTGAGGTGACACGTGTCACCACTCACAGGGTGACATGTGGCAGGCTGACGTCAGCGGATGACATGGCAGGATGACAAGGCGTATGGCATCTTGACGTAGCAGATCGACGTGGCAGTACGGCAGGTGACTGGGCAGATTGACGTGGACCAATCAGCACGCGACACGTGGCAATTTGTGGTTGGTTTAAAAGGTGCCACGTGGCCCAGTCATGGGCTGCCACGTGGCACCCCATC
>ML782323.1:65784-85794 GCA_009831015.1 Picea engelmannii | reverse complement strand
TCTCATTAGTATTATATATGTTATAGAGTGCAATTATTATCAACAATACACAAAACGTCTTAATGGCATTTTCCATTCAAATTATTGTCTTAACATTTTCCATGAAGAGAACTATTATGTTTGTTTATATTCAAACAATATGGGTTTTATTAGTATTATTGAAATCAATATAAATAAATAAAATAAAAATAAATAAAAAAAAGAATAGATAGTTGTTTTTTTCAATTTGGATAACACTAATGTAAATTCATCTTAAATTTGTATTTAACAAACATTTAGAAGGATCAAATTTTGTAAATTTTTTTATTAGCATTTCTTGTCAAGTATTAAAAAATTTGATCCTAATAAATTTTTTTTAATGTAACTTTATTTAACCTAATTTAACCTATCACTAACTTAACAAAATATTCCCTATAGTACCTCGCTATTCGCAATACAATTAAAAATTAGATGTGATTTTGAGAAACCAAATTCCTCATCTTAAATAACATTTTCCATTAATAATTAATGGAAAATATGGCGTTTCCCATTTAGACGATAGCTTTTGTTAATATTAATAAAATCCCATTTGCATTATATTTGTTATACAATGCAATTATTCTTCAACAATTGCAACATAAACGTGGATGACATTTTCCATTAAGAATTATTATGTTGTTTCCTATTCAAATCCCATTCTTCAACAATTGCAACATAAACGTGGATGACATTTTCCATTAAGAATTATTACGTTGTTTCTTATTCAAATCCCATAAGCATTATATTGGTTATACAATTAAATTATTCTTAAGAATACAAGAGCATAAAGCGTGGATGACATTTTTATTATAAATTTTTAATGAAATTTTCCATTAAGAATTATTATTCTCCAAATTTTCCATTAAAAATTATTATTCTCCAATGTTCATAATGACATTTTCCATTAAAAAATATTATTCTCTGGATTTTCCATTAAGAATTATTAGTCTCCAGTGTTCATAATATTAGAAATTATTATCACGACATTTTCGATTAAGAATTATTATTCTCCAGATTTTCATTTAAGAATTATTATTCTCCACAGTTCATAATAATTGCATTGTATAAGAAAAGGAATTTAAATGGGACCTTCGCCCACTTTATTTTATGTCATTTCTTATTGAAATGACATAGTTTTTATGCAAATGTTTTATTAAATGGTGTTTTTGGTTCGATAGAATTATTTTGAATTCACAATATTGGATATATTAGATGTTAATATTGTATAGTTAGGATGTAATAGAGATATGAAAATGTTTTATGAAAAAGATTAATTTCAGTAAAAAAAATTTAGAATTTTAATAAAGATTGTTGAACTGAAATTGATTTGAGTGATAGTGAATTGTAAAAAGTCCAAAACCCTAGATAGCTTAATCTTCTTCTTAATAAAATCATATTTTCCTTAAGCTATCTAGGGTTTTGACTTTTTACAATTCACTATCACTCAAATCAGGAAAATATGATTTTATTAAGAAGATTAAGTTATCTAGGGTTTTGATTTTTTACAATTCACTATCACTCAAATCATATATATATGGTTTAGTTTCAATAATTAAATGTGTCAACTCAATGTTGTTGAGTATTTGACTAATTCTTTTTTATAAATATTTAAAATAAAAACAATTTTTATATTTCAACATAAAGTGAAAGTTTATTTTACTTTTCATTGATATCTAGTATAGAATAGAAGGATCAAGAAATTTATATGTATATATTGGAAAAAACAAGCTTAAACTTCAATATGGGATGTTATCGATGTCTAGACATAGATATAGATGATTGTTAACAATCTAATTTTTAAATTAATGTGTTTGGATCTTATTCGACAAGCATGGGCTTTAATGAAATTAGCAATAACAAATTATCACTCCTTTGAATTGATAAATACTTCTTACGAGCTCAACTAGAATCTGAATGTCTTCATTGCTCAAATTGACAGATAATGAATTAATAAATTGTTTATGGTACATTTTCAGTGCCATTCTCTTCAACACATGCATACTTTATCCATCAATTCTATTGAACCACATCTCATTGTTATTATTATTGTATTTAACATGTTCTTCTGCATAAATGCAAAGGCTCCAGTAATAATGAATATCTGCAATGCAAACTTGTAAATTTCACAACCAAAGCCCCAAGGTTAAGGCCATTTTTTTTGGAGTAGGCTAATCTTGTAGCAATGTTCTCTCACCTCATAAGAATCTGATGACCCAACAAGTCAAAATTCCTACTTTCAGAAACTCTAATCAATTTTATAAACATCTGGGTCAGTTTAAAATGGGGGAACCCCCCCCAAGAGAAAAGTTCTACCATGCATGAAACTTCGATAATGTGAAACTCAAGTTACCCCTAAAATTTTGGTCGGATTCAACTTCATTTGCTTCATTTTTCCCTGAAAAAGGGTCTCTTTGATACAATATTAGCTTACTCCTTTTTTTTGTTAAACCTATGAGGCCAAGCAGATAAATGCCTACAATGAAATATATGGGTTTCACTGCATATGAAAATGGATCTATCACTTTATTGAAGGGAGTGAGTGTGGGTTCATGTGGGAGGTCATCGAAGTACTTTCACTAGTGCCATTCCCAATTAGATTACAAACTCTACTTTTCTAGTGGATACATGACTATCTATTTGTTGCATTGAGAGAAGCGAGGTGCATTTTACAACCTAGTATTAAAGAGATTGTAACATCCATCCCATGTTTGTAATGCTGACATCAACATATGCCAACCCAATATAATGTTACACAAAACTAAAAATATACTTAAATAAATTTAATGTAAGTTATCTATCTATCTATCTATCTATCTATCTATCTATCTATCTATCTATCTATCTATCTATCTATCTATCTATCTATATATATATATATATATATATATTATGTTGAGAACAAAATGAGATACAACGAAAATATAGCATAGAGCACAGAAATACAGTGAAACCCAAATTCTATTAATGAATAACAAAATACTATAGAACACAAACTGGCTAGAATGGTGGTATATTTTCTATGAAGAGAAAGAGATGTTAGCTATGCTCATTCACAATAAGCATTACATCACTCTCCATTGCATGCTCAAAGGACCTACTTCACCATGATTATATACGAGAGAGTGAGAGGAGTGGGATAAATTGATCTAATTTTACAAAATGCCATAGGCATGTATGATCCAGGTGGATATTGGTGGCCACCCACCTGTTCCAAATTCCAACTAAATCATCTTGATAGTTTTCAGTTCAACACATTTCTCTGTAATCGGGAAATTTCTTTGTAATTGTAGGTTCTGCACTTATGGGGTTGTCCTGAAGCCCTACACAACATCCAGGTGGATATTGGTGGCCTCACACCTATTCCAACAAGATTATTTTGGAAGTTAAATTGGGTAAGGCGACACTAGGCAAAAATTCAATGGAATGATTGAATTGGCAATGCAGAGGCACCCCTGTAGGTGAATCAATATCTTTGTGCTCCTCTACAATATTTTCGTCCTACTTGTGTTGTATAGAAATTTCTTGGGTTGCGGCTATGGTGATCGCAATGACCTTTTGTTCACCTTCTGACTAGATCATAAAGAGAGAAAAATTTGTGGTATGAGAGATTACTTTGTGCAAATGTTTTGTCGAGATCAATGAGATGTTAGTAGTCATAACTACCTCTGGTATCCTGTAGAGATGATCTCCAAGAGTAACAATGACACCACGGGGCCGAGACTCATAAATAGCATGGAATTTTCACATATATGGTTGTCCTAAAATAACATCATAGACTTCAAGTGGGGAAAAATCACAAAATACCTCATCCTTGAAGGGATTGATGTCATAGGATAGGTGGCACTGCTAAATGACACAAACATTTCATCCCTGGATCAACCATCTGATGGTGTATGGTTAGGGATGTGGCATCGTTGGACGCTTCAATATCTGGATGACCTCAAGTGAGATAGGGTTCTTCTGACTCCCGTTGTCAAAAATGAAATGCAGTGGGGTCCTCTTTATCCACATCTATGAGTGTTTTATCACACAAACTTTTCAGAGTCTTGTGGGTTCGTCCTTTCTACCTAAGTCAGTAATTTTTCCCTGTCTTTCTCCTTTTTGCCAACCAAATCTTAATTTTATCCCCTTTCGGCTGGTAGTTTTCTCTGTGTCTACCCTCGATCTTTTGAGTGACCTTTTGTTTTGAGTAGTCCTACCTGAGAGGTTTCGACCCCAAGATTTGTATTTTCTCTGAGGATAATCACTTCCCCTTCTAGCTCTGTCACTGATCCTTTTGCTTTCTCGAGCGCTCAGCCATTCATCAAAGTATTTATTTACACAGGCTGCAACCATGAAAACAGAGTGCAACACTTAGAGCAGTATGATATGGACTCGAATCAAGCGAGCGGGAAAAATCAGTTTTCAGCGGCTAGGATTCCAGGTGGAGTTCAGATCGGCGGTTCACAGGTATTCAAAATCTGAGAGTTTCTTGAAGTTTAATGCTGGGGCAAAGGCCCGAGATCTAAGTTCGAGCAAAGATTTAATCTGGGTCATAAATCTTGTTATGAGAAATCAACGATGAATAATAATTGCGGGAATCGGGAGTTCGGAATGTTTTTAAAGTTGTTCATCAAATATCTGAACTCATGAAACCCGAAATCAGCAGGAGCCATTCGATCCAGCAGGACGTGTATCACTGGATCCAAACTGCGGAGAAATTCATTTAAGGAAAACTCAAGTGAGGAATGCGTAAATTTTCCGAGTCTCGAAATTCTGAAATGTTGAAGTGTCAAAGTGTCGATATTTATATGGGTCATCCAATACAAAGGGGCTATACCAAAGGCCAAAATCGCCCATGTTGATCACAGAAGAAGAGATGCGTGGCTTTGAGGCACCCAGATTGACTCATAGAGATCGTGAGCATCGCCTAAAACATTCAGGGGTGTCAGACCTCATCTCGATCCCAATGAAATTAGTTAATGAAAGTGGGGGAGGTAGTTGAAACCTCGTTTCACTCCATAAATGGAAGGTCTAGCCGAAGCGACTGAGTCGTCAGCCCGTGGTACTCTTGTGGGCAAATTTTCCTGCAAATCCCATACTAATCTGAGTTCACGTATGACAGAAGGATGCATGTGCAGACTAACAGAAAAAGATGCAAACGCAAATCTTTGATTGTAATGGCCAGGCCACACTCCTAGTGGTGGAGAGTTGTTTCGAGTATAAATAGTTAGTTTTGATATTTTGTTATGGTCGATGGTTGCACTAAGCTCCTGATTTATAAAGTTTTAAGGAAGCCTTTGGTTCTCTGGTTATGTGTCGCCATTTGAGACTTCTTGTTTAATGACAACCAACTTTCTTTTCATCTCTATTGCTTCTGATAGTGAAGGCTCGGGCATGGAGGATCTAGTCGAGTTGCTGTAACCATATTGTGATGTATGTTTGATTGTAATATTGTTGTAGTGTCTTCATTCTCCTGAAGTTTTGGATCCAAGAGGATCTTGTATTCAAGCTCATGGTAATTTAAAAAGTCAAAAGTTTTTATTTGGTTGGAAACAGGTATATCAAATATCACATAATCTACAACACAATTACCTAGCCCATGAATAAAATTCATTTTGTTGGAGTTTAGCCACTTCATTACTCCAATGCAAATTATTAGGTCTTGAGAGCTGCAGAGATTGACCAACTCAGTACCAAACAAATTCTCAATTAGGTCTTCAAAGCTTCTTTTGTAGCTATTAGATAAAACAAGGTCCTCATCTAGTCATAAAGGATTATGGTTGGAATCAATACTTAAAAGAGTAGCTTGTTTAGTTGCGGTCCTAGCATTAAAGTCTCCTAGCATGAGGATATTTCCTTCGTTTTTCAAACTATAAATATCTTGTTCTAAATTAGTATAGGGACAATTGTTATCTAGATTGTTTTTCTTATAAAAAGTAGAATTAATAGGTGGAAAATAACAAATTGCTATATACATCTTGTTAGCATTGGTGTCGGAAATTTCTATCCAAATGTACCGATTGAGAGGGTCAATCTTATGAAGTTGAATGTGAGGAGAAATGCTCTTTCTAATATAACAAGCTATGCCTCTTATCCCTCTACGGTGGGATTTTTTTTCCCCCAAGTTTCAACTAGACAGATAATATAAATGTCTAACTAATGTTTATAGCATTCACTTTGGGCCCTGAGATTCTCGTTAACTCGTTTATCTATTAAGTATCCCATTTCCCCAATCATGTTATAAATTGCAAAAGAATCGATAACATCTTTAATAGATCATTGTGGCTTGGTAAACCAAGGAGAAAACTAATGATTCTTTCCATTGGATGCTTTACTTTTTCTTCTCCTTAATTTGGGTGTATTACATTTTTTAGATTTACAAGTAATTCATATGTTTTAGAAGTTTTCTAACGATTTTTAATTCGAAAAAATTTCAAGAATCCATACTTATTTTAAAGTGTATAATTGTTTATGAATTTTATTAATTCTTAAAACAAAAATAAAAATATTTAGTTATATTTTTTAAAGTATTCAAATTTCTAAAAATATTATGAAATTTTTAAAAAAATTGAAAATTTTTAGTTTATAAATTTTATGATAATTTTTTAATTAGAAAAAATTTCGGATCCATATTTTAAAGTGTATAATTTTTTATGAATTTTATTAATTCTTAAAATAACAAAAATGTTTAGTTATATTTTTTTTAAATATTTAAATTTTTAAAGATATTATAAAGTTTGTAGAATATTTGGACAATTTTTAGACTAGGATGCTTTCATATTATAAAAACTATGCGAATATAAAAAATTAAAATTAAAAAATTTATTTTTGAAAAACTATTAAAAAAAAATTTAAACCATGGAAAAAATTAACTCTTTACTTGTTTTCCCTATTTTAACTTATTTCATATCAAATGTTCGACGTTTTGTCCTCCTACAAGAGCCTTCCCATCATTTTTTCTTTTATGTGATGTTTTGTCGTCATACAAGAGCCTTCCCTTTCATTCAACGAGTACTTCAAGATTGTTAGCATGTATAGTTCACCCAACTTGCAATTTTATGTTGAATTTAATTTAATATGGTCAATCTCTATAAAACTATATTAAGACTAATAAAAGGAATTCTGAACTACCATGATTGTGTTGTGTTATCTAAATTGATGGTGTGGAAAATAGTTTGGAGATGTGATGTAATATCTTTCGATTGCACACTCTTCAATTATGATATTAGTCATATGCATTTATAATGATTATCTTATATATGTCTTTCGTCTTTAAGAAGATACGGAGATGTTATACTTGTGCATAATTGCGTGGATTGTGTTATAAATGTACATGACTATGTCCTTCCGATAAGAATTTGGGAATGTTATGGAAAGTATTTTGTTAATGTTGATCTAGACTTTGATGTATATTTATTAAACAATTAAAGTAAATTGATGTATATTTATTAAACAATTAAAGTAAATTGATTTAAACTTTTTTTATGAAAAGTATTTTGTTAATCTTGATTTAAACCATTAAAATTAAATTGATTTGACATATATTTCTTAAAACATATGGTCATTTAACTTATATAAATGAATTTTGAGAACAATTACAAAGAAGGAAAAGGATTTGATTAATATAACCGAATTTTGAGAACAATTATGAAGAAGGAAAATGAGTCTCTTTTGTAGAGATTGGCATCGTGTGTTGGTCATCATTCTCTATTTTTCTATAGAAGGTAATTCTGAGATTGCCTACCATGTTACTATCTATTGAATTTAGGTGTGTGTTAAAAGTAGTAAAATGAAAGAGTAAGTGCAAATGTGTCTAAAGGAACTTGCTCTCTACATAGAAATCAGTCTCCGCACACACTATGCCCTTTTCATTCCTAGCCACATGTTGGAGCCTACATAAACTAAAAGAAAATACATACCTTCATGGTGGTCTTCTTGTTATGCTATCCTTGGTTGTCGAAAGCATTTGAGTCCCTACTGGTCTTCGTTATTCTTCTATGATCATCATATGCACTTGAGAGTTCTTGCAAGCCACCTCATCCATTATTAGGATAGTTTTGATAAGAAATACACATTAAATACAGTAAGTACTAAATCAAGATAAATATCTAAGACTTTGCAATCTGCTACCATATGTACGCCATCTACTAATGAGATTAGATTCGACCATTAATGTTCCTCCCATCTCTTTCATGGTTGTAGATGGTTTCCTCTCTCTTTTATGCAGAAATCACCAACAAATATGGTTTTCCTAGGGTTTCCTTTTGAACACCAGTGCATGTGGTTTATTTGCTTATTTTGACATGCCTCTGCTCATTGAAAAGTATTGCATTCCTTTCAAACATATGTAGTTTTAATCCATCTTCAAGAGAAAACCCCATTATCTCTTGTGTAGAATAAATTTCTCATAACATCAAGTTCCTCATACAATACATGTTCGTGCCATTGTTAAATAGGAATTTCATTCATGAGAATAGTTGAAGCTACATATGGTTGGGTTTCATTTGGTATTAGATTATCTGCAAGTGCCTCTCTAGCTTGACTGAATACAAATTCTACTTGAGATTTACGGCAAAGAAAGGCCCATGCTCATTACGAATTCTTGTGCGCATCAAGATCATTGGTAAATCTAATCAAGCCTTGAGCAAGTGTATGAGTACTATGTGTTGTGGTTGAAGAAGGCGGTGTGACAATTGTCATCAAAGAGGGCATTGTATCAATGGTTATGGGAAGGTTGTATGGCATGTGGTTGAAGAAGGTGATGATGTGAGCTCAAAAAGTGAGGCAAAGATAGTGAGTTATAAGGAGGTAGTGAGTTTATAGGATGAGATGAGCAGAGGTAGTGAATTCTGAGGTACTAAGTTTAGAGGAGGTAGTGAGTTTAGAGGTGTTGATGTTTGTAGCATCGGACAGGTACTTCTACACAAGTCTAAGTTTTAGACATGTGGAAGTCATCCAAATCCTTCTACCTTGAGACTTTACTTTAATTAAAGGAATTATTAAAGTAGAGTGCTTTTATTAGTGAGTTGAGTTTTGTTTAAAGAAATGATTTAATTAGCAATAATGAAATAATGAATTAAATAATAGTCATTGATCTCAAGTGAGGTGAGAAGTAATCTCATATGTCAATCACTTTGGAATTTGGGGTTAGGTCATAACTCAATCTTATAAAAGAATGGAAAGGGTGAAGGAGAAGATACTTTTCACATAGATGGCAAAGAAGAACTTTTGATAGTGTGGAGTCATTCCATTCACTTTAGAGAAAAGAAGGACTTTTGCTCAAGTGCTTGAGTCAAGAAGGACCATGACTCAAGGGGATCAATCTTAGGAGAAAAGAAGGAATTTTACTCCAGAGGATTGGATCACGAAGGATTTTGATTCAAAGAGATATTGGATAGGTGGAGAAGGATTTCCATCTAGAGATCTAGGCCAAAGGAAGAGAGAGAGAAAGTGTGCAACAGAAGGATCAGACCACCACAAGACAGTGCAAGTATTCTAGTATAGGTCATGTAGTCAAAGCAAATTTCAATGTATAGGCCAAGCAGATAGTGTGGTTATTTTGTTACAGGCAATGTAGAACAACGTGGGTATCAACGTAAAAGTCACATTATAGCCATATAGGATTTTACAACAACAATGGAAACAAATCAACCAGTCAGGTTTTGATGTATTTTGTCTCTTTTCTAACTGGGCCATTTTCCCAAGAAGGAAGCCCTTATAAGTATTCAAGTTATTTGAATGATAAGCTTAGTCGATGGGCATAATATCTTTGTGTATTGTGCATGCAATTTTAGTTTCCAATATTTCTTCCACTAAATTTGTTTGAGTTGAATATTCTAGTAGTGTGTTTTGTTTTTTGAACTGCTAATCTGATTTACAGCAAGGAAATCACTAGATAACAAGATACCTAGGTACCGAAGTAAGGATTTCAACATGCCATGTAGAGCGATTTGGGAGATTCAACATGGTATCATACCAATCCCTCTGAGAGGAAATGAATATCAAGTTGCACAATGGCGGATCTGTTAGATCTAAGTGACCATGAGATAGATCTAGTTCATATCTAGGGTTATAGCAGTATATCTATTGGATCAAGAGTGTCGTGGTGGGTGCTTGAAGGACCAAGCACAGATACACTATCTTTTGCAGCAGATCTATCAGATCTATAGGAGATCTTAGTAGATCTATAAACCAGTAGGAAGAAATCGAAGGACAGATTTCAAGGAAAGAATCATACTACAGTCGAATTTGGCCACTGAGGACAACCCAGGTATTCTAGTACTTGTCGCACATATAGAATGGATATTATTTTACAGTTCACATGAGAACGACATGAGTATCAACATATAGGTTTCATTGAACAATATGAGTATCGACATATAGGTCATGTGGTTAGCTCAGGTCAGCATGGGAAAATTCCATGCATGTTAGTACGGGGGTAGTTTCAGTAGCCATGGTAGTTTAATAGGTCCGAGCAGCGGGAAATAGAGTCCAAGCAGCAAAAAATTTCCTTTGGGTAGTTTGTTGAGCATTGGAAGGAGGCCAAGAAACCAACAAGGAGATCTTGTATAGATGAAGAAAGAATTTCACCTAGAGATCCAAGCGACATGAGAGCACATAGGAGAAAAGGAATTTTTCTCATGTGTCTGATTCATCCACTTTGGAGAAAACACAGAATTTTTCTGAAGTGCTTGAGCCACAAAGAACTATGACTCAAGGGGATCTCATTTGGGTGAAGAAGGAATTTCATCTAGAGATCAGAGGATGACATATATATTGGAGCTAGTGACTCATAGATAGAGCGAAGCACTTTCTCTTGAGGAGATCTTAGCAAGGGATGAAGAAGGATTTTCATGTAGAGATCTATTTAGTCCAAAAGAGAAGAGAAGTCGACAGGGAAAAATTAGATAGATATGGTAATAAGGATATATCTAGGAATATATGACCAGAAGATATGAGATGCAGAAGCAACGAGAGTAGCGCCATGAGAGTAGACAAATCTGGTAGTGAGGACATATCTTGGAAGTAGAGTAGTTTTATGTACATGAACGTACAAAAGAAATAGAGGTGCTAGGTTGCAGGAGTTAATTATTTCTCAATGGACAAAAAATATGATTGAAGCACGGGATATATTCAACATTCTGATAGAGGACCTAGGGACCCATGTGGAGCTTGTTGATGATGCCAAGCATGCAATGAAGGGGAAGCGAACCATCTTGTTCCATCTTGAGTTAGGAGGTTCATTGGAAGCCCATGATATGCTTTATGTACCAAAACTAAAGAAGAACTTTATCTCAGTTTCAGTTTTGGAGGAAATGGTTTTTCTGTGACTCTTTAGAGAGGGAAAGTACTCATTTTTTCATAGGGATATATCCCTAACACAATAATGAGAATTTTTGTAAGAGAGGGAAGGTTATATAGGTTGCAAGGCCATCATGTAAGAGGATCTTGGATCATGGATCGATTTCAGTGATAGAGGATGAGGATTAGAAGGATCTGAATGGTGAGCAGTCAAAGGATGATCATAGTTCATAGACTTCCAATGTGAGGAGTCAACCTTTATATGGGAAGAGGGAATTAGCCTCTTTTGGTCCTATCAGGAAACCAAGGTGGTATGAGATGGCATTGATGGATGCTCAGGAGAAGAAGGATCCTAGGAGTACATTGAGGGAGAGAATGCCTCTAGAGAAGTTTCCAAAGGAGAAGAGAAGTTGGCAGGGAAAAAATAGATAGATCTGATAATAACGATAGATCTAGGAATATCTTAGAAGTATGTCTAAGATGCAGAAGCAATGAGAGTAGCGCCATGAGTAGAAGACAAATATGGTAGCGAGGACATATCTTGGAAGAAGAGTAGTTTCAGGTACTCAATCATACAACAACAATAGAGGTGTT
Organism: Picea engelmannii; assembly: GCA_009831015.1. Lineage (NCBI taxonomy): Eukaryota > Viridiplantae > Streptophyta > Pinopsida > Pinales > Pinaceae > Picea > Picea engelmannii. The sequence goes on along the minus strand of ML782323.1, from coordinate 73,899 downwards.
AGGTTGCAGGAGTTAATTATTTCTCAATGGACAAAAAATATGATTGAAGCAAGGGATATATTCAGTAGTCTGATAGAGGACTCAGGGACCCATGTGGAGATTGGTGATGATGCCAAGTATGCAATGAAGGGGAAAGGAACCATCTTATTCCATCTTGAGTTAGGAGGTTCGTTGGAAGCCCATGATATCCTTTATGTTCCAAAACTAAAGAAGAACTTTATCTCGGTTTCAATTTTGGAGGACATGGTTTTGTCGTGACTCTTCAGAGAGGGAAAGTACTCATATTTTCATAGGGATATATCCCTAACACAACAATGATAATTTTTGTCAAAGAGGATAGGTTATATAGGTTGCAGGGCCATCATGTAAGAGGATCTTGGATCATGGATCGATTTTAGTGATAGAGGATGAGGAGTAGAAGGCTCTGAATGGCGAGCAATCGAAGAATGAATAGATTTCATAGACTTCCAATGTGGGGAGTCAACCTTTATATGGGAAGAGGGAATTAGCCTCTTCTGGTCCTATCAGAAGACCAAGGTTGTATGAGATGACATTGATGGATGCTCAGGAGCAGGAGACTCCTAGGAGCACATTGAGGGAGAGCAGGCCTCTAGAAAAGTTTCCAAATTTTAGGGCGCTAATGAGTATCATCATTGATTATGTGTCTTCCAATTTCAGGAAGCAAAAAACCAACAAGTTTGGAGGGATTCCATGAGGCAGGATGATGTGCATGTTATTGTTCTAGGATTGGAGGAAGAACTAGTTCCAGGTGTCTCTTCAATAAGTACCTTCCTTGCTAATAGGGAGTGTTGATGTTTGTAGCATCGGATAGGTACTTCTGCACAGGTCTAAGTGTTTAGACATGTGGAAGTCATCCAAAGTCTTCTACCTTGAGACTTTACTTTAATTAAATGAATTATTAAAATAAAGTACCTTTATTAGTGAGTTGACTTTTATTTAAAGAAAGGTTTTAATTAGCATTAGTGAATTAAATAATAGTCATTGATATCAAGTGAGGTGAGAAGTAATCTCAACCTTCAATCACTTTGGAGTTTAGGGTTATGTCATAACTCAATCTTATAAAACCATGTCAAGGGTGAAGGAGAAGATATTTTTCACATAGATAAAAAAGGAATTTTGCTAATGGGGATTCATCCCATTCACTTCAGAGAAAAGAAGGACTTTTTCTCAAGTGTTTGAGTCATGAAGGACTGTGACTCAAGGGAATCAATCTTAGGAGCAAAGAAGGACTTTTTCTCAAGATGATTGTATCATGAAGGACTATGATTCAAAGATATTTTAGATAGATGGAGAAGGACTTCCATCTAGAGATCTAGGCCAAAGAAAGAGAGAGAGCAAGTGTTCAGTAGAAGGATCGGGCTGCCACTAGACACTACAGGTAATCTGGTACAAGTCACGTAGTGAGCGTGAGTTTTAGCGTACAAGTCACGCAAATAGCACAGGTATTCTATTACAGGTCGTGTGGAACAATGCGAGTATCAGCATAAAATTCTCTCTATAGCATTACAGGATCATATAACAACAATGGAAGCAAATCGACCAGTCAAGTTTTGATGTACTTTGTCTCTTTTCTAATTGGGCCATTTTCCCAATAAGGGATCCCTTGTAAGATTTGAATTTATTTGAATGATAAACTTAGTTTATGAGAATAATATGTTTGTGTTTATGCATGAGTTTCCAATGTTTCTTCTTCTAGACTTATTTGAGTTGAATATTCCAGTGACCGTGTTTTGTTTTTTGAGATCTTTCTAATCTAATTTGCAACAAGAAAATCACTAGATAACAAGATACCTATGTGCTAGAGTATGTATTTCAACATGCCATGTAGAGTGTGTTGGAAAATTCAACAAGAGGATTAGATAGAGGTAGTTAGCAAATCTAGCAGATGTTAATCGATATGCAGTCAAGTATTGAGAATATGATTGATATATTTATTATAGATCAATGTTGACAGAGAAAAGTAGAGATCGTCAATGTTGACATAGAAAAAGTAGAGAACATCAATTTTGAAAGAGGAAAAGTATGAATGCACATCGTCACCCCTACAATAAGACCCAGAAGTTGAAATCCAATCATATGTGTGAAAAATAATTTTCTATTTATTTTAACTCCAATACAAATATTATTAAGATGTTCCTATGTTCAACATTGGAAATCCGAAATAATTAAGTCAAAAGTAGAACTAATAGGGAGTCAACCAATAAATCATTGTTATAGTTCCCTACTTTGGCAAGGATTAATAATGTAAGATTATTTTTATTATTTTTATTTTTCTTTTATTTTTTCATGATAACAATTATGGTTGTGTTGATTAAAATATTGTGGGTTCATTCGTATAATTTCATAGTTTACAAATTGTGAGGGGAGTTAATATAAATTTCCAATCTTTATTAAATTGGAAATGAATTTTTTACTTTCCTTGCCACTAAAATCTTACTCTAACATATAACTTGTCTTGAATATCGTTTCACATACCAACCAGATAATAGGATATATCAAAAAAAACATCTTATTTTTTGAATCCCTGGATGGAATAACCATACTTGGACAAGGAGGACTGAAAACCTAAGGAAATATTGCATTCTCTCTCTCTCTCTCTCTCTCTCTCTCTCTCTCTCTCTCTCTCTCTCTCTCTCTCTCTCTCCACTCTTCCTTGATGGCAGAGGACTAAGGAACTATGAGAGAGCCCTCATGTAGGACTTGGAATCTTTACCTTAGGCACTAAGATTCTTGGCACATCCATTTCACTTGGCTAGACTTTCTCCTTATCCTCTTCGACCAAAGTTTTTTTAGCATATTCCTCTACCATTGGGGAAATTTTGGTTGCATCTTTTCCTTATAATGTTGTCTTTAAGTTAATTTCTATTTGCTAGGATGATTAGGTTTCCCCGGTTTTCACTAGTTGGTCTTTTTCTTCCATGGATTGACCTTTTGCTACCAAAGAATCATCATTGTTTCCAAGGGGAGGTACATATTATTCTTGACTAAAATCCAACATAGAAAAATTGTTCTAATTTAGACTTACTTTGGCCTCCTAGAGTGGATGGAATTTTCTTAATGGCTACCACCTCCTTCCATTCTTGGAAACAAGATCAATGTCCTCTTCTTTTGTTGGTTCTAGAGGGGTCTGTTCCTTTGGACACCTCTTATGGAAGTGTCCATATTTGTGACAGTTATTGCATCTGAATGGAAGTTGTTGGTAGTCTAACATCTACACATGAATCTAGTTGTTTATTTGTTTCTCTATCGATGCATTAGGAAGACTCTTCAAGGTTTATTTCAATGCATATTCAGGGAAAATTGTGAAATTGTGGCCTTCATACATTTTATCAATATATGTCTCGATCTTATTCCCTATTTCTTCTAGGATTGCATTGTCCCACAAGTTGAGATGTAGGTGGGGTAACCTTACCTAGACCAAGACCTTAGTAAGGGTTTCGTCTTGTTGATCGAAATACAAAGACCACATGGTGAGATACAATACTTCTTGATGAAAATCCAAAGACCACATGGTAAGATACAATACTTCTATGCCTAGAAACCATGACCCACTATAGAAGATTATATCTTTATATTTTTTGAGCTGGAAATGAAAACCAAAAATTCCTTTTTTGCAAAAATAAATCTAACTAGTTCCTTTAGTTAGAGGAGCCCACTTGGTTCAATCCATTGTTGCAAAGATTTGCGGTTAGTGTATGCACCCATGAACTTTCCCACTAGAAGGTGATCAACAAGTAACAATTCTTTAATTGACTTTGAGGTCATAGAGGTGAAGCATGGCTTGGGATTGTCACATTTCTTGATGAACTTGGAAGAGTTGGCAAAGTGTTTGGCTTGTTTCAAAGATGGAGCCGCCATTTATGTAAAGATTATTCCCTCCTTATCCATTTATGTGCCCATCACATGTGCCCAATATCTTCACATGACTTAAGTTAAGTAACTATGTTCTATAGAGAAATCCCACAACTTTAATTGCATCCCTCTACTCAACTTCAACAGGAAACAACCAAGACAAAAATACCCTAACCACACATCGCTCGAACAACTTCATCCATGAATTCAATGTTCTTTAATAGTATCTCATCTATGTTAGTTTAGTGAAAACATTATTACTAATTTAATCTTAATATCAACTTTGTTATCCCCTAGCCTAGGGATAACTGAGGAGATTATGTCTCGAGGCCCACAAGTCCTAGACATGGAGTACCGAGAGCTAGATCGACTTGAGCATGGCCCTGGAGGGCCCATCCTTTTCTTTCTTCAGCGCCTCCACTTTGTCAGCAACAACAACATCCATCACATCGGCATGGTCTTGCAACAGAGATGGGTCTTGCTCCATGAGGTAATGAGTCTGGGTAAGGAGGTATGTGTCAATATGATCCTCAAAACTTTTGAATATGTGCATTTAATCCTTTTTTATTCTAATGTGTGCTTGGACTTTATGCTTTTCCACTTGACCACACCTGGGGGAAATGACAAGATGCCCTAGTAAGTTGGTTCCCATAGGGTTTGAGTTGCCATTGGGAGTTCATCGTTCGCTCCCACCATACTTACCACTTTTCATCTTTTTCCCACTCATCCATCCCATTACACTGGTTCGGGCATTGGGTTGGCCAAATATATAAGGGTTGTACCTTGCCTTGTGGGAAAAAGGGACTAAAGGCCCAAAGGGTAAAAGTAGTTGGAAAAAGACAAAAGCCAAAAGAATGAAACCTTGAGATGCTTCGCCTAGGGATCCCCGAGAAAGAAATAAAAAGATTATCAGTAAGAAACAGAGGGACCCATGAAAAATAATAAATCAAGACCTAGTTGGAGGATAGGGGGTCTCATCACGAGCCAGTCTATTAGGTCCATGGGCATGTAGCAGTATGAGACTACTAACAGTTGGCCACCACGCCAGGGTAGTGGCTCTTGGTGGCATAGCCAAGAGAAAGGGGGTCTCATCATGAGCCAACCTTCTCATTTTCGTGAAATGCTTGTGGGTAACATTTACACCACTGGTCACCACGCTAAGGCAGTGTCCCCTAACTAGCCTCTTGAAAGAAAAAAACAATAAGACTAAATGATAAAAGGCATGGATGGGCTTGGAAACATTTGCATCCATGACAAGGTGCAACTCACCCTCTTCAGAGACACCCATAGGTAAGTCATACATTTCCCTGCTATCACTACACCCATTTCCTAGACATCCCTAACCACCTCATCCACTCACATGGCCTAGATTTGACTTCACCCAGGAACATCCCACATCCAATGAGCATTATCCCAATAGGACATCCTAGCGTCTCCTCCAAACTTGGCTTTCAGATTAGCATAATGTCTTTGACCACTTGTCTGGGTAAACAGGGTTTTATGCACATGTTTAATAACTTGATGATTACATGTTATTAACATTGTTATGATCCCTCTGGCTTATGAGCCCATGGAGGGTGTATCTGTTGATCTTGCAAGGCCACACATGATGGATAGGTACTCGATGGAAAGGTACACATGGGGAGATGAATAGTTTGAACCTCCATGGGGTTAAAATCCCACCAAATGGATGCTAAGACCCTAGCCAAGGACAGAGACAGATCATAGGATTGCACCAGAGAGAGAGGAGGACGTTCCACCAGGGACAGCCTGGTAGGCCTGGACCCAGGGGGTTGTTCCCTTTCCACCATGATTTAGGCCTTGGAAGGCCCATGACATCACCCAGGTCACCCATGACATCACCCAACATTTTAGGATGTTTTGGAGGCAGTTGTGTGGCAAGTGGCACATGTGGCAGGTTCCTGAGGCCCAAGGAGGCCTAACGTTTTTCTCTAGGAGGCCAATGTTGCCCAAAAAGGGCCTAATGTCATCCTAAAAGGGCATGACGCCACATTAGCATCTTGTTTTAGGGTTTAATTATGACATTTAATGTAAAAACTGGATATTATTTGTAACTGGCCATGTCAACCTTTTTTACCTAATTCTGGTCATTAGTATTGTATAAATAAGGGGGAAATCCCTATTATTTTTCATCATCTTTTACTCACACTTGCGAAGTATGAAATTCGCACCCTAATTAGGGTTTTATGACTAAAATTTAGTGCGCACTTATTGAAGGAAGGCTAATATTTGTGTTTTTGGGCATTTTCTTGGTGGAAAGTCTACAACTAGGTGATATGCTAGATTATTCTTGGTGAATGTAAGTAAAATTTTTCAATTCTTCTTTATTTTGAATGGCTATAGTATCTTTACTTTGCATTTTTCTAAGATTATGAAATTGCTAGCTTAAAACCCTAGAATATTAAGCACATGTTATTGCCCTTATCTCAATTTCTATCTACCTACTAGATTGTGCCAAGGAGTCGTTTTTCTTGAAGCCATTGCTAAGGGCCTTGCCATTGCAACACCCTAGCACTTGTTGCTTCATCTTATCCATCATTTGCTTCATCTTTGAGTTAAAGAGGGAGGAAAATCTCCTAAGGCCTAGGGTTACCTACACCTTAGTAGGCATTTTCCCCTAGGGTTTGGTGGTTGAAGCCTTGACTTACCAGCACTTCATTCATCAACCCCTTTTGTCTTTGGCTCTCCTATTATCATCTTTTTTCTTCAACATTTGTTGCCACTATATTGACTCCATTTTCCCTAAGAAAACACTAGTGTAAGTCCTCCATTGAGTAATTGATCAATACAACCTTCAAAACCTATTCTTTGGACAACCTACTAACACTTTCTAACCCTAGAATAGCTTGATCTTATAACCTACTTCTTGTTATTAAAGTAAGTTACAACCATTAAATGCAACATTAAAATCTCATAAAGCAATTGTAAAGGCTAAATTATAGTTTGTCTTATATACTTTTGTCAAAGGCTAATATTATGACTTCAATGGTTAATGGTTTTTAGTCATTTTGAAGCTAGTTCCAAGACATTTTATGTGAAGTATTGCTATATAAACATTGTTGTTATAAATTTATGTTTACTTCATCACATTCAACAAATTTCTTTATTTAAGAAAGTCAATGGTTTTATGAAGTGCTAACCAGCAAGTGCTCTTGCAAATATATAGTCTTCTTGTTGCTATATTTTGGGTAGGTACACTTCTGGCATATTATCTCTTCATTGGTTATTTAAACCAGACTTTCTAATCGGTGGTGACTTGTGAGAGGGGACCTCTACTAAGCTACTTTCACTTTGCCTTCTCAAAACCCCAGGTCACTGGGGACATCTCCCCTAGGCCTACCACCCTAAATAGAAAGAGACATCCTATTGAGGTGACAGTGATAGGATAGTCTCTCGTTATGGAAATTTGTTTTCCTTTTACCTTCTCCTCTATCCAAGTACAAATTGTGCGATAACAAACTTCACCTCAAACTTCTTAAAAGTTTTAAATCTAATTTTGAGAGGCCCAAGTTCCTCAACGTGGATAACATTTTTTTATTAAGAATTATTATGTTGTTTCTTATTCAAATGACATGGTTTTTATTAATATTAGTAGAAATCTCATCAGTATTATATATGTTATAGAGTGCAATTATTATCAACAATACACAAAACGTCTTAATGACATTTTCCATTCAAATTATTGTCTTAACATTTTCCATGAAGAGAACTATTATGTTTGTTTATATTCAAACAATATGGTTTTTATTAGTATTATTGAAATCAATATAAATAAATAAAATAAAAATAATTAAAAAAAGAATAGATAGTCAATTTTTTCAATTTGGATAACACTCATGTAGATTCATCTTAAATTTGGATTTAACAAACATTTAGAAGGATCAAATTTTTTAAGTTGTAAATTTTTTTATTATCATTTCATGTCAAGTATTAAAAATTTTGATGTGAATACCTTTTTTTAATATAACTTTATTTAACCTAATTTAACCTATCACTAACTTAACAAAATATTCCCTATAGTACCTCGTTATTCGCAATACAATTAAAAATTAGATGTGATTTTGAGAAACCAAATTCCTCATCTTAAATAACATTTTCCATTAATAATTATTATGGTGTTTCCCATTTAGACGATAGCTTTTGTTAATATTAATAAAATCCCATTTGCATTATATTTGTTATACAATGCAATTATTCTTCAACAATTGCAACATAAACGTG
>ML782323.1:49641-63688 GCA_009831015.1 Picea engelmannii | reverse complement strand
TATATATATATATATATATAATAATCTAGATTATGTTGAGAACAAAATGAGATACAACGAAAATATAGCATAGAGCACAAAAATACAGTGAAACCCAAATTCTATTAATGAATAACAGAATACTATAGAACACAAACTGGCTAGAATGGTGGTATATTTTCTATGAAGAGAAAGAGTTGTTAGCTATGCTCATTCACAATAAGCATTACATCACTCTCCATTGCATGATCAAAGGACCTACTTCACCTTGATTATATATGAGAGAGTGAGAGGAGTGGGATAAATTGGTCTAATTTTACAAAATTCCATAGGCATGTATGATCCAGGTGGATATTGGTGGCCACCCACCTATTCCAAATTCCAACTAGCTCATCTTGATAGTTTTCAGTTCAACACATTTCTCTGTAATGGGGAAATTTCCTTGTAATTGTGGGTTCTGCACTTATGGGGTTGTCCTAAATCCCTACACAACATCCAGGTGGATATTGGTGGCCTCCCACCTATTCCAACAAGATTATTTTGGAAGTTAAATTGGGTAAGGCAACACTAGGCAAAAATTCAATGGAATGATTGAATTGGCAATGCAGAGGCACCCATGTAGGTGAAGCAATATCTTTGTGCTCCTCTACAATATTTTCGTCCTGCTTGTGTTGTATAGAAATGTGTTGGGTTGTGGCTATGGTGATCGCAATGACCTTTTGTTCACCTTCTGACTAGACCATAAAGAGAGAAAAATTTGTGGTATGAGAGATTACTTTGTGCAACTGTTTTGTCGAGATCAATGAGATGTTAGTAGTCATAACTACCTCTGGTATCCTGTAGAGATGACCTCCAAGAGTAACAATGACACCACGGGGACGAGACTCATAGATAGCATGGAATTTTCACATATATGGTTGTCCTAAAATAACATCATAGACTTCAAGTCGGGAAAAATCACAAAATACCTCATCCTTGAAGGGATTGATGTCATAGGATAGGTGGCACTACTAAATGACACAAACATTTCATCCCTGAATCAACCATCTGATGGTGTATGGTTAGGGATGTGGCATCGTTGGACACTTCAATATCTGGATGACCTCGAGTGAGATCGGGTTCTTCTGACTCCTGTTGTCAAAAATGAAATGCAGTGGGGTCCTCTTTATCCACATCTATGAGTGTGTTATCACACAAACTCTTCAGAATCTTGTGGGTTCTTTCTTTCTACCTAAGTCAGTAATTTTTCCCTGTCTTTCTCCTTTTCTCCGACCAAATCTTAATTTTATCCCCTTTCGGCTGGTAGTTTTTTCTGTGTCTACCCTCGATCTTTTGAGTGACCTTTTGTTTTGAGTAGTCCTACCTGAGAAGTTTCGACCCCAAGATTTTTATTTTCTATAAGGATAATTACTTCCCCTTCTACCTCTGTCACTGATCCTTTTGCTTTCTCAAGCCCTCAACCATTCGTCAAAGTATTTATTTACACATGCCACAACCATAAAAACAAATCACAACACTTAGAGTAGTATGATATGGACTCGAATCAAGCGAGCGGGAAAAATCAGTTTTCAGCGGCTGGGATTCCAGGTGGAGTTCAGATCGACGGTTCACGGGTATTCAAAATCTGAGAGTTTCTCAAAGTTTAATGCTAGGGCAAAGGCTCGAGATCTAAGGTCGAGCAAAGATTTAATCTGGGTCGTAGATCTTGTTATGAGAGATCAACGGTGAATAATAATTGCGGGAATCGGAAGTTCAGAACTTTTTTAAAGTTGTTCATCAAATATTCGAACTCCCGAAACCCGAAATCAGCAAGAGCCGTTCGATCCAGCAGGATGCGTATCACTAGATCCAAACTGCGGAGAAAGTCATTTAAGGAAAACTCAAGTGAGGAATGCGTAAATTTTTCGAGTGCCGAAATTCTGAAATGTCGAAGTGTCAAAGTTTCGATATTTATATGGGTCATCCAATTCAAAGGGGCTATACCAAAGGCCAAAATCGCCCATGTTGATCACAGAAGAAGAGATGCGTGGCTTCGAGGCACTCGGATTGACTCGCAGAGATCGTGAGCATCGCCTAAAACATTCAGGGGTGTCAGACCTCATCCCGATCCCAATGAAATTAGTTAGTGAAAGTGGGGGAGGTAGTTGAAACCTCGTTTCACTCCATAAATGGAAGGTCTAGCCGAAGCAACTGAGTCGTCAGCCCGTGGTACTCTTGTGGGAAAATTTTCCTACAAATCCCATACTAATATGAGTTCGCGTCTGACATAAGGATGCATGTGCAGACTAACAGAAGAAGATGTAGATGCAAATATTTGATTGTAATGGCCAGGCCACACTCCTGGTGGTGGAGAGTTGTTTCGAGTATAAATAATTAGTTTTGATATTTTGTTATGGTCGATGGTTGCACTAAGCTCCTGATTTATAAAGTTTTAAGGAAGCCTTTGGTTCTCTGGTTATGTGTCGCCATTTGAGACTTCTTGTTTAATGAAAACCAACTTTCTTTTCATCTCTATTGCTTCTGATACTGAAGGCTCAGGCATGGAGGATCCAGTTGAGTTTTTGTAACCATATTGTGATGTATGTTTGATTGTAGTATTGTTGTAGTGTCTTCATTCTCCTGAAGTTTTGGATCCAAGAGGATCTTGTATTCAAAGTTTTTTCTCCTCAGGCTGTTGGAAGATAGGATGTCCATAGAAGACCTTTACATTCTCTCCTCAAGTTCTTCCTCCTGCTCACCTTTACTTCAACTTACTGACTGAAGTTAGATCAAGACCTCATCTGCATGTGCATACCAGCCCAGTTTTCTGAGTTAAAGCAATATCATCCTGAGTTTGCATCCATTAGGACCCCCTTAAAGTTATTCATTGTGACATAAAAACTGATGGGTACTGGGCTTACCTCTTCCGCAATCCAGAGGTGACTTATAGTGCTAACATTTTTGGCACTGTTGTCGGGGAAAAATTGAATATTTTCCTTGGGATTGAATGACAAAGCTTACTGATTCTGAAGGTGCATCAAAACTCGGTACATTGAAAATTTCACCTGTGCACCTGGCGACTCAACTGTTTCAGCTATGGCTTCCAAAGGCAGACACGTGAGGTCTACCCCACAACTGCCTCTAGCAACACCTGAAGCTGACCCAGAGAAAATTGTCAGAAGATGAAAGACCCCTCAGGAAGGTACTTCGGTTGTTGAACCAGGTATTCTGATGATTTTCACCATCCTCCTTTAGAAACTCCAATTCCTGCTTCTCATTTTCCTGTTATATCAGCTGTTGGAGTTTCCCGAAGTTTAAAATTTGGGAGTGTTCCTGTTGATTTCTCCCCTCCTGGTATGGGATTGGAGTGAGAAATCCTTATCACTCCTATCTCCCCTAAATTTGTACCATGGTTTAAAACCAGGACCTCAGAAGATTTTCCCACTCTGGGTTTTACCACTCCTTCCTATGTTAGAGTCATTGCATTTACATAAATTCAAACCTCTTCTCCCTCGAGCCCTGTAACCTTTTCCCCCAACACTCAGTTAGTCCCCTTTTCTCCCAGTAGACCAGTTCCACTCTCTCTGGTTCGAACTCCATCCCCTCTTGGTTCTCCTCCAACTATCATCACTATGGCAAGTTCCAATCTCCCAAGGAACAGAATGGATGCCATAGTGGTTGAAAGGTATGCCCCTCTAGTCTTACCCCAGCCCATGAATGCTCTCCCTGCTGGAGATTACCTAAAATACATCCTAAATTCATAGGAGAAGAAGACATAACTGCTAAAGAACACCTTGTTTCTTTCTACAGTTATGCAGACAATCTAAATATTGAAAACGAGGATGTGTGGATGAGAGTCTTTGTCCAGAGCCTTGATGGTGAGGTTAGGAAATGGTTTAGGGGATTGACCCCTGGATCTGTTGCTAGGATTGAAGCTTTAGATGATGTTTTCTTGAGAGAGTGGGGGGATAAAAAAGACTTTATGTATTATATCATAGAGTTCAGGTCCCTAAAGAGAAAAGAGGGAGAATCTTTCTCTGATTTCTCCAAGAGATTCAACAAAATGTATAATAAGATCCCTACTGAGATAAATCCTATTGAAGCCTCTACCAAAATTACTTATGCTAGTTCTTTTGACCCTGATTTTTGCCTCTTGTTAAGAGAGAGAAGAGCTACCTCCTTGGATCATATGCAAGATGCATCCCTAGAAGTAGAGTCCAACGTGTTGGCAGTTGACAGACTCAGGAATAAGGTTGATAGAGACAGAGGAAGGGGGAGATATGAAGACTCAACCTCCAGTTCCTCTGCGTCCCACCATCAAGTAGATGAATTGACCAAGCTAGTAAAATCTCTTTCTGCAGAGATGGAGGAGATAAAATTTGAAGGGAAGTAGAGTTATAAGAGTGCCCAAAATGCTGATAACAGAGGAAATTTCAGAAGACAAAATAATGCCCCTCAGTTACTCCCAAGAGAGCCTCGCAGCAAATAGAGGGCTAATCATAAAATCCAAACCCCTCTCCAAAATAACCTTGTTGTTGATGAAGAAGGAGAGGAAGAAGAGCTTGATCTTGAAATCCATTGTCTTGGAGACTCCTCCCCATTTCCCCATTTAACCCAATCTGCATATGAGGAGTCCCTCATGGACGACCAAATAAATGAGTTGAGTAAAGGAGAGAAGACCAATCGTGGTCCAAATAAATATAACCTTAGGTCTCAGAAAAAAGAAGGGAAGTCTGACATCCCTGGTTAGCCTTCCAAAGCAGATAATCCTGCTAAAGACACAGCGAATGACAACAAGGAAAACACCACAGCTCACAGCTCACAAAATCAATCCTTAGGGCTAGGTACTACTGGCCCACCTTGTTCACAGATGTATGCATAGAAGTTAGAGCGTGTATCAAGTGCCAAAGGTTCTCAGGAAAGCAGCAGCTCAAATCACTACAACTAAAGCCTGTAGTAGCTTCAACACCTTTTCAACAGTGGGGGTTGGACTTCATTGGGGAAATTCATCCTCCTTCAAGTGGCCAACACAGATGGATCCTAACTACAACAGACTATTTCACTAAGTGGATATAAGAAGCCCCTACCAGGAGTGCTTCTCACAAGGTTATTATCATCTTCCTGGAGGATATCATAGCCAAATTTGGCTATCCCAGCAGAATTGTCATTGATAATGTTGCTTCTTTCAAGTATGAGCCTCTAATTAAGTTCTATGAACAGTTCAAAATTTCACTAATTCATTACACCCCCTATTATCCTCAAGGAAATGGACTAGCAAAATCTTCCAATAAAAGCCTAATCAAGCTCATTAAAAGATTGTTGGAAGATAATAAGAGGGCCTAGGATTCGAAGCTCAAATTCACTCTATGGGCCGATCGAGTGATGACGAAGAAGTCCCTAGGCACCTCGCCTTTTTAGCTTGTTTATGGGACAAAGGTTGTTTTTCCCACTCAGCTCGCTTTACCTGTAGCAAAATTATTTCAAGATCATGAAGGAGAGCCATACCATATGGTCAAAAGGATCCATCAAATGTTGGAAGTGTAGAAGATCAGGGAGCAGGTAATGGATAGAGCTTACAATCATTAGCAGAAAATCAAGCAGGCCTTTGACAGGAAGGTCAGGAAGAAGGAATTTGAGCTAGGAAATTTGGTGCTTAAATGGGATGCATCCAGGCAGGATAGGGGAAAACACAGCAAGTTTGACGCCCTCTGGATCGGGCCCTTCAAAATCTCTGAAGTATTCTCAAGTAACACGTACAGGTTGCAGGATTTGGAAGGTGAGGAATTTTTTAACGACCCAGTAAATGGGCATTTCCTGAAGAAATGTTTTGTTTGAGCCTTAGAAGGCTCCTTTGTTTTTGTAAATATTGTCCTTTGATTGTTTGTTTATATTTGGCTTAATAAATGACTCCATAGCCCAATAGCAAGGCACTGATGCTACAAATGAATTCTTAGAGCATCACAGGGACAACTCTATCCCCCCAGGGAGCCTAATGTTAGCATTTATTCTTGTAAGAAGGGGGGGTGTTTTCTCTCCTTTCGATCCTGTGGCGTGAACTGTGAAGAAGTGGGACTTAAAAGCCCAACAAATGAATTTTGTCCAAGGACGTGGCCATGAGCGCAATGTGCAGTGCATAAAATCTCCATTTCGAGCTTAAAATGTTAGCAGATGGGTGATCCAGTATTCAACGGCGAGGATCGATTGATGGAGCAGATCGTTGGTCGACGGGTGGTTGCAGTCAACAAATTTGCGCCAAGTATAGCGTAGGAGATAGCACTCAGTATCGTCGAAATGATCAGGATCATCCGATCAAGGAGGAACACGTGGCGCCTGATCGTCCCTCGGTTGTGATTTCGGCTACCGGGAATTCGAAAGACGAGAGGTTTCTTTTTCTTTGCATCTGGGATCCCCAAAGCGCGAAGTGCCGAAGGCGCCTAGGAGTTGGGCACACGGTCTCGGTATTGATCCAAGTCGTCCATCCCTGGGACATGTGGCACGCGATTGGGCTCTGTCGCAGCTTCGGCTACCGGGACTTTAGTAGAACAAAGGATCACTCCCCCACTGCATCAGGAATCGTCAAAACCTGAAACACCGAAAGGGCCCAGGCCAGAAGTGGTCCCACATTTAGATATTCATCCGAGCTATCCATCTTAGGGACACATCGTGCCCGATTGGCTCTGTTCGGCACTTCAGCTACCAGGGTTTCAAAATATAAGGGACGACTCTTTCCCTTGCATCTGGAATTGTCGAATCCCGAAAATATGAAAAGCGCCTTTGGAGACAGTGCCCGTCTCGGCATTTCGGCTACCGGGACTTCGAGAGAAAAGAGGGTCCCTCCTTTGTTCATTAGCAATCGCCAAAATGCGAGATGCGAAAGCCCTCTGGCTTGGGCCTGTAGTCACGGTGCCCAGTCACATTCAAAAAGCACAGGATACTGTCAAAGTACCTATCCTCCCAAGCATCTCCAAGGTCGTCCGAGTATAGGGGACGCAGGGCATTTCTTGAGCTTTTTGCGGATCTGGTGTCGAGAATTTCGAAAGAAAGAAGCCAGAGCTCTTGGTGGGAGAATGCCCGAAAGAATATGGACCGTTGATCAAGGAGAAACAATCAGAGAAAGGTTGCCATGTTGTCCAAGTGTAGAGTTGACCAAGGTTGTTCTCCATCCCAAGGAAGTAGTTATTGAGGTGGTTGGTGGTGGTTAGACATCGTCTCCACCATAAATGGAAAGCCCAGAAAAGGACCTGAGACAGGTCAATTCTTCTGTAGGTGCCAGGATTCCGATTGCGTCTGGTTTAAGCACACGATCGTCCAGAGACTGTAGGTGTAGTCTGCTAATGAACATGTAGACGTAATGTTTTTAATGTTAAGCCTCGATTTTGCTGATGTGATTGGATTTGAGTATATGTAGGCAAATTTGCCATTTTGTAATTATTGATGGTAGAACTAAGTTCCCGACTGTAAAGCTTTAACAAATCCTCTGGATCTCTGGTTATACAATGATATTTTGAGATTTCTTGTTTAATGCCGGCCAACCTCCTCCTTTCCTTGTTCCTCTGAATTTGAAGCCCGGGTATGGATGATCCAGTCGGGTGGTGTTGCAACTATATAATGTATGTTTGATTGTATTAGTTCTGCAACGTTTGAGGTTTACTTTGAAGTTTCTCTGGTCTGAGAGGATCTCATATCTGAGACTTTTCCCCTTCTTTTCTTTCACTTACTCACCACTATGCAAATTTAATGTCTTAAGTTAGATCAAGACCTCGCATGTCCTTGTTGTTCCAACCCAGTTTTCTAAGTGAGCGATATTGTCCTAAGTTTACTTCCATTCAATCACCCCCTTTAACAAATTATGACATAAACTTATGGGTGTCGGGCTCTGCCCCTGCTGCAATCCAGGAGTGACTTCCAACACTAACACCCAGTACTTTCATTATTGGACCTGCAACATCCATTTGAGATTGAGATAGATGCTTCAGACTATGTTGTGGGCGTCCTTCTCATTCAACACGGCCACCCCGTGGCATGTCATAGTGAGACACTATCAGATGTTGTTCGTAAGTACCCTACTTACGACAAAGAAATGTACTCCATTGTGAAAGCTTGTTGCCAGTTGAGACATTAAATTCTTAGGAAGGAGACAGTCATCCACACTGATCACAATCCACTACAGTTCATGCAGACCCAAGGAAAATTGCAGAATGACCGACATCAGAAGTGGTTCACATACTTACAACAGTTCCACCTCAACATCAAGTATAAGACAAGAAGTACCAACCGAGTTGTTGATTGCATCAGTCGACCTCCAGTCGCAACACTCACCATGGTGCTAGACTCTTGTGACCATGAGACTTATGAATGGCCTCACCTCTACGAGACATACCCTAACTTCTCCACCACCTACCAAATGTTGGGCGACAACTTAGTGGTCGCTAATTTCCATATTCAAGACGGGTTGTTATGTCATCTGGGCCATCTCTACATTCCATCAAGAGAGTGCACGGAGCTGATTTCATAAGCTCACTACAGTCGGGTGGCAGTACACTTTGGTGTCGAAAAGACAGTGGCAGTGTTGCAGAAACATTTCCACCAGTTGAAACTTCGACAAGATGTTGGCAAATATATCAGGTCCTGCACTGCCTAAGCTATTGCCAAATCGACCACTAAGAAACAAGGCCTGTACACCTCTCTTCCTACCCCCAACAGGCCATGGAAATCCATCTCAATGGACTACATGTCGAGCCTCCCATCCAACAAGAGGGGAAATGATTGTGTTTTTGTGGTTGTTGATCGCTTTTCCAAGATGGAGATTCTAGCTACCTGTAAGAAGAAAATCATAGCAGAAGCCACTGCCAAGCTCTTCTTTGAACGAGTATGG
Organism: Picea engelmannii; assembly: GCA_009831015.1. Classification (NCBI taxonomy): domain Eukaryota; kingdom Viridiplantae; phylum Streptophyta; class Pinopsida; order Pinales; family Pinaceae; genus Picea; species Picea engelmannii. Next base: position 54,855 of record ML782323.1, on the reverse strand, counting down.
GTACATTTTGGGATCACACAAACCATTATCTCAGACTATGAAAGTTGGTTCTTCAACACATTCTATTTGAGCCTCTGGTCACTACTGGATACCAAGCTCACCAAATCCACTGCCTTCCACCCCCAGATAGATGGCCAAACTGAGGTCGTCAATCGGATGATTGTACATATCCCGTGCATGTACAATTCAAAACACCTCCGCACATGGGATGGGAGTCTTCCCTATGTCCAGCATAGCTACAACCGAGCCCCGCATAGCTCAACTGGCCACAACCCCTTTCAGATGGGGTTGGGATTCCAACCATTGGGCCCCATGGATGTTGCACTACCCCTGGTGACCACCTCGACCGACTCATCCCCTGCTCCACTAGAAGCTAACAAAGCCACCCAATTCATTAAGCGAATCTAACACATTTTCCAACATGTTCAGGATATTCTAGAGAAGTCTAATGCCAAGTACAAGCAACGCCATGATCAACATCGGGTGCCACATAAGTTTCAAGTGGGAGACAAAGTTTGGTTGCACTTGCAGAAATAACTCCTTACAGGGCCCCATCGGAAGCTTCGCACACTCCGTTATGGGTCGTACACCATCACCAAGGTTGTGTGTGACAATTCTTTTGAGCTCAACATTCCCTCTTTCCTTGGCCTGCACCCAGTCTTCAATGTGGCTCTCCTTCGACCATATTTCCTACCATTATTGGACACCTCAGAGATAACAGAGCAATTGACACTAGCAGAGCTCAACCCTGACTGCATGCAACAAGCATCTAGTGATCAGATCGTGGAAACATAGATCAAGGGAACTCAACAACAAAGGAGCCAACTTTATTGAGTCATCAAAGCAAAGCAACTCCCTCACCAAGGCAAGTGGCTCACCCGGGGCCAAATCCAGTAGAAATAACTCCTTACAAGACCCCATAGGAAGCTTCGCCCACTCCGTTATGGGTCATGCACCATCACTAAGGTTGTGAGTGACAATTCTTTTGAGCTCAACATTCCCCCTTTCCTTGGCCTACCCTCAGTCTTCAACGTGGCTCTCCTTCAACCATATTTCCCACCATTATTGGACACCTCAGAGATAACAAAGTAGTTGACACCAACAAAGCTCAAATATGAATGCATGCAACAAGGATCCAGTGATCATATTGCGGACACACAGATCAAGGGAACTTGACAACAAAGGATCCAACTTTAATGATTCGTCAAAGCAGGGCAGCTCCTACACCAAGGCAAGTGGCTCACCCGGGGCCAAATTCAGCAGAAATTTCCTCATCTGATGGGGGAACTCAAAACAATGAAGACCATTGATTCCTAAGGAGGGAGGATTGATCCAGGTGGATATCGGTGGCCACCCACCTTTTCCAACTCACTCAAAACAGTTTTCTAGCAATTTTGGCAATTTACTATTTTTAGTAGTTTTTAACTTCTGGGCCATTTTAAGGGCCTAAATGAAGGTTTTTCAAGATTGATCTTCTCAATGATAGCCAAAGGCTTTGATTGAGCCCCCAAAATGAATATCCTCGGCGATACCTTTCCAATGGGATATCATGCGCATAAAACATAGATCATATGCAAAAGTTATGACTTCGAGAAGTTGATGTACTAACTTACCCAAACGAGGCCCACATGACTTTTGGCACTCCATCTCCTAGGGTTAGTTTTTTGGATGTCTAGGGTTTTTGACATTCCTGTTTATTGTAAAAAGGCCTTCAGAGCCTCATTATAATCATCTTCTTGCGAATGAGCACAACTGTCACATCTCTTCTTAGAGATAAGCCACCACCATTCCAACAAGCTTGTTTTTCATTGCATTTTACAGTTTCATCTTATTTCCTTATTGAATAGAAAACCAATTTTATTGTATCTCTGTTATTTTGTGTTAAGTATATTTTATTAATCTGTATTCATTTCGTTCTGCTCATAAAATCCGGATCAACCCGTCAGGACCTCAATTATAGATACTTTTTGGATTTCAAATTCCTCCCTAACATTAAAGATTTATTCGATAAGCCCCCCGAAGTGAAGAACTAGAGGAGGTATATGTATGAGATAATTTACAAGCGAATTGATGCCAATTTTTATGGCTACAAGAATGATGAGGATGGTATCTTGGATAAAGTCAAGTCGCTAGTGGAGGAGGATATGTGAGCTAGAGCGCTAAGGGAGTGGAAGAGGATCAAGTTTGTATGCTAAATTATGAGAGGCACCAAAGAGTGATCTTTGTTTTTACCTCAGCATTAAAGAAAAACCTCCACAAATTTAATTGCGGAGATTTGCATTTATAACTTATCAATTAAATTGTTTTTCTTTTGGTTTTCCACTCGCGTACAAAATCGTATGTATCGACCCGTTGCTACTGCTCCTACTCATGCGCTCATCGTCATCATCTCTAATTCACATACAATTATTTTTAGGTACGCACACACACACACACACACACACACACACACACACACACATAGACAATACAAATTGAAATTATAAAATGCTATATAACCATTTTGTAATTATAAAAAACTAAAATTAATTTCTATTTGCAAAAAAAATGTGATAAAGTAACTGGTGCACATTTAATACTTGATATGCACAATCACTGGTGTGTTTTATGAGAAAGAAAGCACTTTCTACAATGCTCTATGTTATCTAGCGCATTGGTGCTAAATTATTCATTAAACACACTGAAATGCACCATTAAGGTGCAACACCGATATGTTAATTATTATATGTGCAATGTGTTTATGTTGTCAGAATGCACCAGTGGGATCTTTGTGACAACGATGCCTCATCTAAGACAGAAGCATTGGTAATGCACAATCCCATATTGGTGCATTGTGCTTAGTGTTTAGTGGTGTGTTTTGTAGTTTTAAATGCATAGTGGGTGGAGCTTCCTGTAAATGCACAAGATGTATCATTATCTTGGACAAGACGAATAGCACAAAGCACATCATAAAGATTTTTTTTTAAATATGAAAAAAATGTCAAATTTAAATTTAAATTTGATGAAAATTAAAATAAGGAGGTAACAAACAATTTGCTTGGTCTCTTCTTGCCAAAAGGCATGGTTGACACATAAAGGAAAAATGAAATTTTCAACTTTTTTCCAAATTAGGAAATGTAAGCCCAAAGGGGTTGGATCCAATGGTGGAAAGCGATGAATTATTCACCATTGGGAAATGTTCAATTCCCATGAGGGCCTAACCTGGAGCCATGGGGGCACCTTGAGGTAGTGGTTGAACGTGTGGTTTCACCCAGAGATATTATATTAAATAATATCGTGACCCGTGCACACATAAATCGATCAAAACCCATCCCCATGTCCTCCAAATTTTAAATTCCAAAGGGGTTGGATCCAATGGTGAAAAGCAAGGAGTTTTTCACTGTTGGGAAATGTTCAATTCCCGTGAGGGCCTAACTTGGAGCCATGGGGGCACCTTGAGGTAGTGGTCGAATGTGTGGTTGGACCTAGAGATATTATATTAAATAATAGCGTGACCTGTGCACACAAAAGTGGATCAAATACCACCCCCATGTCCTCCAAAATTTTCACCCCTCGAGGTGTAGAACAGTTGGCGATGGAGTGTATTGTTAAGGCACTATGTTATGTGAATCCCCAGTTAAAAACCCTTGACTAGATTTTTGTGTTGCATGAGGGGTCGTGTTGGCATTCTTGGAGGTTATAGTGGTAGCAGTCGGATAACACGATCACGTGTCACGCACGTACATTCCCAACTAGTTGCTAATTCCGCCAGTCAAAAGAAAAATTGGAAAATCTACGGAATCTACAAGGGCACTATGGAAGCAACATTATAGAGCACTGCAAATGGGACGACTGTAGAATGAATATGAGCACTAGTTTTTGTGTCAAGGGTTGGAAGCACATAAGGAAATGTGATAATGCAATTTGGTTTGGTATTTTTTTTTGTTTTACCCTTTCATAGTGTGCCCTATAGTAAGATGCACTAGTGCCTTCTAATATGAGTAATGCACCGTACGGATTTTTTGGTATATATTATAAAACTCGATGCTATAGTACTATTAAGTGCATCATAATTGTTATCCGATGTGCTATTATCGCACCATATAGGGACACACCAATGCAATCTAGTATGAGTAATGCACCATATGGATTTTTGGGTATATATTAAAAAACTCGAGGCTATAATACTATTAAGTGCATCACAATTGTTGTCTCGTGTGCTAGTATCGTAGACGCATTGAGGTTGTAAGGGTTTTTAAGTGCATTGTGGAAGGTTTATGGTGCTTTAAATCAATTTTTTTTTAAATAATCAATTGTGCTAACTTGACCCGATGCGTTCTTTATAAGCACATTCATGCACTTAGGTTATCATGAAGCACCACGATGCATTTTACTTTTTTATAAAATAAAAAATGATATTTTAGCATATTATATTAATAACGATTATCAATGTGTTGTATTTGTTTTTTTTAACCATGGGAAATAACCCAAGAGTATATCCAATAGCCCGCAAGCCAAATATACCAGAAACTTGTGACTTAGAAAATGTCAAGGCATCTCGATGTCCACCGGGGTGGACCTCTATCCTAGGGGTCATCTACCCTTCTGGCCTTATCACAACAGACCAACATGTACGAGCTCTACCCCCCTCCAGATTTGAACCTATGTTGAGCACTGGGTGGTTATGTTTGTAGGAGTACCTGTACATTGTTATGATTGAGGCGCAAGAATGTTCTAACGATTAAGGTGCACCGATGTAAAAGCCTCCACAAAAATATGTATGTTCTTACAATCGAGGTGCATCGATTTAAACACCTCCACAAAAATGTTCGACCGTTCGTTTCTGCTAAAAAGCTCTGTCGTAAACATATAAGGGATAAAATTTTCGAGGATATCCCGGTGCCATAAAGAGGTCAAGATAAATTTTTCGAGTTCGTGCTACCATAAACAGATAAGGGATAAAGTTTTCAGGGAGGTCCCCTAAAAACCTTCCCTACAATGTGTTTTCCTTATAGTGTATCTTATTGTTATGCTACCGATTTGTCTCCAAAATTATACTATTGTTGAATACTCTTGTTGTTGTTAATGGTTTGTTATTCATTTAATTTGTTTACAATTACTATGTTTTAATTTCTACACATTCTTATGTTAATGTTGAATACTCTTGTTGTTGTTGTTAATGATTTGTTATTCATTTCCTTTGTTTTCAACTGGTATGTTTTAATTTCTGCACAT
>ML782322.1:1193445-1208691 GCA_009831015.1 Picea engelmannii | reverse complement strand
AAAGTGGGCAAAGTGACCTAGAAGATGTTTTTAAGGAAGCTACTTGGAGAGTATAAATAAGAGGCAAGGTTCTCTCATTTAAGACACACTTGAGAATATTGAATACCTATAGGTTTATTAGGTAACCAAAGGATATCTAAGCCGAATTTCTAAGGAAAGTGAAGAAAAGAAGGCTGGAATTGAAGGAAGGATAAAAAAATTTGATGATGCTTTCTAAAGAATGTTTTTTTTCAGGTCATCTCACCATTTTCGTAATAACTTTTTTTCTAGAATGACTCAGACCATGAAATTTCTATTCCATTGAGGAAACATATCCAAGTATATGTGGTAAAAAATTCATATTTTGGGTCATTGTATTTTTGGAGTTACACTCTGTGGAAAATAGGGTTTGTGGCTAGTCCCGAAACTAGTCAAAAACAGGTGTTTCGGGTAAAAACGTCATAACTGATTCATAACAGATATAAATTCCATAAGAACAAATGTGTTGGTTATATTAAAGTATATAGTATTCTTTGTAACATTTTCATATCAATTCAAAAAATATTCCGTGCGGGGCACGCTCTACAAGGTCGCTCTCTAGAATAATCCAGAATTCAGCAAGGTGTGCCATTTTTTTCATAACTCCTTTTCTGAGAGGTTCCAAGTAGTGACACCTGGACGAATTGCATAAAACACACTGAAGATAATTGTGTATCATTTTCAGATATTTATTCATTACAGGTACAAAGTTATGATTATTTCAAGTTAGGGTTGTTGACTAATCCAAAACTAGTCTTGTGAGACTAAAGAAACGCTTGATGAAAATGCTAGTCTCTTGTTGTTAAATTGAAGGAAGGTTTGCAGGTAAGTGATCATATACACCAGGTATATTATAGATTTAAAAATCATATTTGGATGATAAAATTGATGAGGGATTTTGGTTGAGTTACAACTTGGGTACATGCTTGAGACAAGTAGTTGATGAGTTGGCACATACATGAGGTGTATAGTTGATGATGTTGGTACATATTAATGAGTCATAGTTGATGAGTACTTGACACATGATTGGTACATACTTGGTACATGGTTGGTTTCACTTGTTTATGGTACAGGTTGATTACATATTGTTTGGTACAGGTTGGTGCATGGTCGATGCACTTGTTTATGGTACAGGTTGATTACAGGTTGAGGTACAGGTTGATGCATGGTTCAGGTTTATTGGTACATCTTTACAACGATATATATCACAGTGATAGTGTGACAGTGGTTCCATTATTCTACTTTTACTTCAGGGTAGTTCGATAGGGCAAGGACATGTGGTTATAGCCACCTTCTGGTTGTAGTCAGAGAACATAGGGGGTTGTAGCCTCCTTCTGGTTGTATCCAGAGAATTGGGGAGTTGGAGCTTCCCTTAGGTTGTAGCCTGAGAAAATAAGGGGTTGGAGCCTCCTTCCAGTTGCAGCTGGAAAATAAAGGAAGTTGGTGCTTTCAATGAATGTAATTCTTCAAGACATATAAGATAAAGCATTATGTGGTTTTCTCCCAATTTGGGTTTCCATGTAAAACATTAGTGTACTGTGTATGTGTGTGATTGTTCATTTCTTATTGCTCATTCTTGGATAATAATTCTACATTGATATAACACTTGGATTATATGGAGAAAAAAGATTATAATTACGCTATTACTGATTCACCACCCTTCTCAGTAATCCAGTAGACCACACCCAATGTTATTTTTCTACAAAATACATTGGCAACTGATGTAAGGGAAAGGGATTTCATGTTTTCCCTTAGGCCATATTGGATGTCGTGTGCCGTAAGTTTAGTTGGTAGTTCGGGGGGCCTGCTTGTATCATGGGATCCTCGTTTTTTTTTGTTTTCTCTCCAGTTCTCACTTGTGGCTGCATTTTTTTGACAGGTTCCATTCTTTTTTATAAGAGGAGACTTACTCTTCTAAATGTTTATGGTCCTTGCATGGATCGAAAGACATTCTGGAAAAAAACTTGAAAATAGGGGTCTGTTAGCTCACACAGATTTAATTTTGGCTAGGGTCTTAATTTTACTTTAAACTCTGATGAGATTTGGGGAACAACAACTTTGATAGATCCTTTGGCCCTTTTTTTAATATTTATTTGATAATTCTCCTTTGGTGGGTGTGGCTCCAACTGAGTTGGTTCCGACGTGGCACAATGACAGATTGGGAGATTCAAGCATTGAAAAAAGACTTGACAGATTTTATGTGGTAGAGGATATGATTGGTCCAACTATGAGGTATAGGTTTGATCCGGATTATTTTTGGCACGAAATGAGATCGGAGATATAATAAAGAAATGCACAGAGATATTGCAAGAGAGACAACAATATAACAGAGATATAGCGGAAATAAAACAAGAGTCACAGATATACAATAATACATGATTTCTATTAACGAAATAAATGTACAGAGACTATAAAATACAGAGTGAAAGACTCGCTAGAATAGTGGTAGCTTATCTCTGAGAAGAGATGTGACGGCTACTCACATCCGTGGGAAGATTATTATTACAATGAGGCTCTAAGGGCCTTTTTTAACATAAGTAAAATCCAAAACCCTAACCCTGGAAGATGAAAATCCAAAAGGTTTATGGGCCCCGATGGGGGTAGTTGATACGTCAACTTCCCAGGGGCGTAACTTTTGCATACGATCTCCGTTTGGGGCGCTTGATAGCTCGTTGGAAAGATATATCCGAGAAATACAACTTTTGGGTGAGCAACATGATCTATGATCCATGTTGCTCCCCGTTTTCTCAAAAAAAATCGTTTAGGGCCTCAAAATGGCCTAGGAAGTTAAAAACTGCTAAAAATAGTAAATTACCAAAATTGCCAGAAACATGTTTTGTGCTAGTTGGAGAAGGTGGGTGGCCACCGATATCCACCTAGATAAATCCTCCCTCTTTAGGAAGTAATGGTATCCATTGCGTTGAGTTATCGGGGGAGAGGGGAAAGCGATTATTGAATCTGAATCTTGGTGATCTGCTTGCCTTGCTGGAGATGTGGCATTGCTTAGCTTGTTGAAGGCTATCACAAACCTTTGGCTGGAAGGTTTGGACCTTTTTAACCAGTCTGGCTATTTTAGATGATTGTGTGCAGAAGGAATCTTCGTGCTTTGCTGCAACCTTTTCAACCTGCTTTTGTTGGATAGAAGGTGCTTGGGCCGAAGCTGTGGTGGTTGCAGTATCCTTATGTTCACCCTTTGAACAGATTGTGGAGAAGATGAATTTTGTAGTATCAAATACTACCTTGCGGCACTGTTTAGGTGGGGCAATAGTTGGAACTACCTCTGGTATCCTGTAGAGATGACCCTCCAGAGTAATAATGACACTACAGGGTCGAGACTCATAGATAGCATGGAGTTTCCACATATATGGTTGGCCCAAGAGAACATCACAGACATCCAGTGGGGCAACATCACATAATACCTCATCCTTGAAGGGTTGGATGCCGTATGAAAATCGACACTGCTAGCTAACATGAAGATCTCGTCCTTGACGAAGCCACCCGATGCTGTATGGTTGCGGGTGTGGTGTTGTCGACAATCCCAATTGTTTGACGACCTCTGCTGAAATGAGGTTCTTCTGGCTTCCACTATCAACAATAAAATGTAGTGGGGTCCCCTTCACCCACATTTGTGAATGGAAAAGGCGCTCCCCCTCTTCTGGATCTGTTGGTTCTTCTGGTTGAATTGTTGCGGTTGCGACAATAGCAGTGGGGTATGCATCGATGATCTGTCTTTTACCAGTATTTTCAGAATCAGATTCTGAATCAAGGTTCAGCTCCTTGTCTTTGATCTCGACCACCAATGATTGTTTTGAGTGACATTCATCATTGTTGTGCCAGGGGATTTTGTGGAAATCGCACCATTTTCTGGTGTCCTTCTTTGTCTTTCCGTGACCCTTCTTTTCCTGTGGCTTGGACTGGTTTTCGGGAGACTGTTTGTTAGGGTTGTCTTTGTCATACTTTTGTTTTTGTGGATTTGCAGACCCGAACTCCCGTTTTCTCTGGTGCTTAAATTTCTGCTTGATTTTAACAGCATATCGATAGGCAGCACCGAGTGATGAGATGTCCAGAAAATCCATTTTAGTTTGGATGTATCTGTGTAGAGCCCCACGGTATTTCAAAACCAAATGTCGTTCGGAGTCTTTGATACCCAGCTTGGTGCACAAGGTATGGAAGCTATTGGTGAACTCCGAAACTGATTCGCCCCTCTCTTGCCGTAGTGTGGTCCATCTCATGTATTGTTCCTCATAGTTGCCAACAGGGTAGTATTGTTCCTTTACCGCATCCACAAAAAAATCCCAAGTGGGCTCGACCCCATATATTCCAGACTCCTCTGTGGAACTCTGCTCCTAGTAAGTTTCCCACCAATGTTTGACATGGGGGAGAGCGTTAAGGAGTGCGAAGGTGATCTTTTCCTTGTTGGAAAAATTATGAACAGAGAAATAACCTTCTAGCAGATTTAACCATTTATCTAGGGCATCTGCATCTATTTGACCTTCAAATATGGGAATATCAAAATTAACCTGTACCTTGAAAGGCGATGTTCCTCCAAAGTGGTCGCTTGATGAATATGCGCTTGATGCTATCGGGAGGCATTGAAGGATGTGGGAAAAATTCTCCGTCATTTCATCCCTCTGTCGCGTGAGAGCTTGCTCAAGCAACAGACTGATAGGATCGTCTGCTCTGTCGTTTTTATTTTATTCTGCCATTGAGGGTTTCTTGGGTGTACGAGAGCGATTGTCCTCAAGAGAGACAAGCTCGAGACCCAACTTGCTATACTCAGACCTCGTCGAGGACATGCACTGAAAACGATCAAGAGCAGCCTGCTTTGATACCACTGATCTGGATTATTTTTGGCATGAAATGAGATCGGAGATATAATAAAGAAATGCACAGAGATATTGCAAGAGAGATAACAATATAACAGAGATATAGCGGAAATAAAACAAGAGTCACAGATATACAGTAATACACGATTTCTATTAACGAAATAAATGTACAGAGACTGTAAAATACAGAGTGAAAGACTCACTAGAATGGTGGTATCTTATCTCTGAGAAGAGATGTGATGGCTACTCGCATCTGTGAGAAGATGATTATTACAATGAGGCTCTAAGGGCCTTTTTTAACATAAGTAAAATCCAAAACCCTAACCTTGGAAGATGAAAATCCAAAAGGTTTATGGGTGGGGGTAGTTGATACGTCAACTTCCCAGGGGCGTAACTTTTGCATACGATCTCCGTTTGCGGCGCTTGATAGCTCATTGGAAAGATCTATCCGAGAACTACAACTTTTGGGTGAGAAACATGATCTACGATCCATGTTTCTCCCCGTTTTCTCAAAAAACATCATTTAGGGCCTCAAAATGGTTCGGGAAGTTAAAAACTGCTAAAAATAGTAAATTACCAAAATTGCCAGAAACATGTTTTGTGCCAGTTGGAGAAGGTGGGTGGCCACCGATATCCACCTGGATCAAGATTGTGGGTTGATTCCACCTACATTTTCGACCACGCTCCTATTTTTCTACAACTGGATATTGACATACAAAAGACTATACATCCTTTTAAGTTCAATCATGTTTGGTTAAGGGACGAATCATTTGCCAAATTAACAAGAGAATTCTAGTTGGATAAACGTTTTGAGTTAATTGAAGGGGCAGAAAGAAGGCTCTTTGAAAATCTAACACTTCTAAAAAGTCGGGTCAAATCTTGGTCAAAGGCTAAATTATTAAGGGATAAGGATTTATTAACAAGATTGGAAGCAGATTTGGAACGTTTATATATACAAGAAAACAATGGATATTTTACTGTTGACTTAGATCAACAATGCAGGCTGTTGGAGGCGGAATGCAACAAAATCCTATTGGCCGAAGAAGAAAGTTGGAGGCAGAAAAGTAGGGCTACCTAGATTAAGAGTAGTGATAAAAACACAAAGTTTGTTCATAGATTTGCGAGCTATAGGAGAAATAAAAAATATCTATGGGATATAACTGATGATGCTGGTAGAGTTCACTTAGGACATGAAGCTATAAAAAATGAAGTTGTTACCTATTTCCAATGTTTTTTTAAAGATCTGGGGTAGACAAATTTGCGAGCACAGTTGGATACTATTAGTATTTATCCAAAGATTGTTTTGGAGGAATAAGTCTCATCTTTAGAGCATGATGTAACTATGGAGGAATTATCAGACCTTATAAAAGGATTTGCAAAAGACAAGAGTCCCGGTCCAGATGGGTGGACAGTCAAATTTTTCCTATTCTTCTTTGATATGGTTGGTCCTGACTTACTTTCTATGGTTGAGGATTTTAGAATTCGAGACGAAGTTATTCATCCGATTAACTCTACCTTTCTTGCACTAATTCTGAAATCCAACCGCCCTTTATCACTCTCCGATTATCTCCCTATTGCACTTTGTAATCTTTGTTACAAGATTATTACAAAGATCATAGCGAGGAGAATTAGACCTATTCTCTCTCATACCTTGTCTGAGGAATAGTTGGGATTCCTAAAGGGGCGTCATATACTTGATGCCATTGGAACAATACAGGAGTGCCTTCATAGTATAAAATCTAAGAAATTACAGGCTGTTATATTGAAGTTGGACTTGAAAAAGGCATATTATTGCACTAACTGGGATTACCTAAGATTGATGCTTCTACATTGTGGTTTTGGTCATCATATGACTAAATATATTATGGGTTGTGTGACCTCAGCATCTCTTTCCATTCTGATCAATGGGGAGGCTACAAATTTCATCAACAATGGGAGAGGATTGTGTTAGGGATGTCCTTTGTCTCCCATTTTGTTTATCCTTGTGATGGAGGGGTTAAGCCTCTCACTGAATTTTTTTTTACGGAAGGGCATCTGACGGGTATTAAAGTCTCTTGGATGGTAAGAATTCTCCATCTCTTATTTGTGGACGTTGTGTTAATAATGTCAAATGCATCTATCACTGCATGGTAGGAAATTCATACTCTTTTATATGCATTTTGTGGTGCTTCTGGATTGGAGATCAACGTAAACAAGTCAACTTTCCATCATTATGGTGTACAACAGGTTTTTCTTAATAATTTGACTGCACTATTTCATTATGGTATCTTGAGTATTTCAACGGGATTTAAATACTTGGGTTATTTTATAAAGATGGATAGTTATAAGGTGGAAGACTGGAAGTGGATTTTGCATAAATATGAGCATAGAATCTGTCACTAGTGCAATCACTTTCTATCACTGGGAGGTAGATATGTATTGATAAAGGCAATGTTGGAAACACAGCCGGTGTATTGGTTGGCATTGGCTCACATTCCAGATTCAGTCTTGAATCGGATTCGTAAGATGGTTTTCTCTTATCTGTGTTCTGGCGCAAAATATCCATCATCTTATCACTTATGCAAGTGGGAGACATTATCTAGGCCAAAAATGTTTGGTGGATGGGGGATCAAAAACATCTTTTGTTTCTCAAGAGCCTTAGCTGCAAAACATCTTTGGCACGGTTTGTTGCATCCTGATATAGGGCAGAGGGTTCTGAAAGATAAATATTTTCCTCACACATCAGTGATAACTTAGATGTGCACAGTTGTTCCAACTACACACACTGGCTCACAAACTTGGAGGAATTTGTTGAATGCTTTACCATTGCTTGTGCACTGGCTGGCATGGAAACCGGGCGCAGGGGATTCTATCATTACACAAAAGGATGGAATCCTAGGGATGGGAAAGGATTCTTATATTTATGTGGAGCTGATAAACCATTTAAATATTAACCAGGTTTATTATCTTTACCAAGCAAAAAGGGCTCCGGCCCAGGGCACGATATGCACAAATTGGCTCAACAATATAGACTTGGGCTTGGTGGGCGATCTTGCATCTGAATAGGATCGATATATACGATGTTTGATTGAAGCAGGGATAACACTATATGATAGTCAGGATGAGTTAAGGTGGATGGGGGGCGATTGTACTGGTCTTTTAACAGCTAAGAATGTTTATAATGCGTTGGTTGTCGAGTTATGGAAGAACAATATTGGAGGCATGGGGAGAAAGCTATGGACCTAGGATTGCCCACAAAAGATCAAAATTTTTACGTGTCTCCTCATAGAAGACAAGTTGCTTACCTGGAACAATATTCTCAAGCGAGGAATCAGGATGGCAAGGGCCTGGTCTTTGTCTTCTTTGTAGAGGTAATGAGGATTTGGTTTTTCACCTATTTGTCCAATGTCCTTTCACATGATTTGTTTGGTATAAAATTTTAGATCATTACAAGCTAGCCATAAGGTGGACGAGCTCCACAATGTTTGAATGTTTTGAATTTTGGGCCAAAAGGAATTTTAGTCACTCAACATCGCCAACATTCATTTGTTGGCACATATGGAATGGAAGAAACTTGGCTATATTTGAATCTAAGTCTCCATCTATGGAGAAGGTCTTCTTTCTATCTATTGTTGTTGTGGCCTGCCATAGTCCCCAGAAAACTCAGAAATACTTTCGGGGATCTATCCATGTCTTGCCTCATCACAGAGTCATTGGATGGTTTGATGGGGCAACACAAAGGAATGGGGAACAAAGTGGAGCACGGGGTGTTATAAAGATCAATGATCACTCAGTTTACAGATGGATTCTCAATTGTGGTGAAGGTACAATCACAAGAGGGGAACTCTTGGGAGCTTAGGCTGTCCTTACATTGGCGCATATACTTTCTATCTCAGATATCCATGTCATTGGGGATTCAAAAATTATTATTGATTCTATTAATAATATTGGTTCTCTGCAGGTCATCACCATAGACTGTTGGAAATACCGGGTAAGGGAACTCATCAAGCACTTTTCAGTCATCACATTTGCTCATGTCTACAGAGAAGAAAATCAGGACGCTGACATTTTATCAAAAAAGGCCCTTACAGAGCACCCTGGAGCTATCGCATACAATCAGTGAATTGATGGTCATGAGGAACCAAGAATTTTTATAAATTTGTACTAGCATTTCCTATCTGACTCAAGCATGTGTGAGACATTTTTTGATGGTATCATTTGGTATGAATGTAATGTCAAATTATTTTATATAAAAAATTTCTTGACTACTTGTTTTTATGGGACAGGTTTTTAGACTGTATTTTGGATAGTCATCATGGTGGATTAGTGGTATCTATAGTCATTTGGATGTGAGATTTAGTAGAGATGGCGGTGGATATGACCCAAGGCAAGGCCTTCGTATGTAATGTTATTATGTCTATATGAACTGATTATATATCTTAATATAATGTGTAATTTTCCTGTGGATGGTTCTCTCCTTGGTTCGTCCATGTTTTTTTAAGGCTATATGATTTTACAATAATGGTTATGTAACATAGGACTGGTGTTATAATTTTAATGATTAGAGCCAACATAATTTGTGTAAATTTAGGTGCATTAAAAACTCCGGTATATTCTAGCATATTCTAATCTATGTAGTGTTTCTCTACTTAAATATTTTCAAATTCATATTTTGATATTCCATTGCATTCATGACCTATTTCATGGCATTCTAGACCCATTTGTTATGATTAGTTATGATTATGGAATAGTTAAAGCAAATCTCTTGGTTTAGATGAGCATGGTACAATGTCTACGGAATTAATCATTTTTTTATTATTATTGACAAGCATATAATAATGGCATTAAGGGTTGTTGTAAGTTATATTATTTATATCATATGGTGCTAATAAAATATTATATTATTTATATCATATGGTGCTAATAAAATATTTTGTCTTCTAATAGGTTTATCACATGATGTTTATTTTGCTTTACAATGACATATGAAGTCGGTTATATGATTGGGTAATTTGGTTTGTTGTCATATTGACTAGTAAAGTTCCTTTAGTTTTTATGGTTAAATATGTAACATCTTTTGATATGGTTAAATATGCAACATCTTTTGATATTTTGATTGTAGAGGTTGAATTGGGTTAGTTTTTTATTGTTAAATATGTAACATATTTTGATACTTTGATGGTAGAGGTTGAATTAGGTTAGTTGATAGAGGTTATTCATTTTTAATTCACATAAGGGTGTTTAAATCTCACAACACAAGTGACATTGGATGCATTTAAGGGTTGTACAATGCATTGTATGTCATTTTCAATTATTTGTTAAAATGGCAATGTTGGCGTTACAATTGTTCAGTGTAGTATGGATGATAGTAAGGAAACAATTAAGGAATTAAGCTTTAGTTTAACAAAATAACATTTAAAGATTTAAAGGTGAGATATCAAAATATAGATATCAAGTTAAATTGAAATCATACATTGGTAAATAAAAATAAGAACTTATTTAGATTGAGAAAGGAATATCAATATTTAGTTATCCAGTAAATGTAACTAATAAAGAGAAAATAAAAGAGGGAAGATAAGGAAGAGAAAAGAGAAAATAAGAAAGAGCGAAGGAGTAAGATAAGAAGAAGAGGGGGAAGAATAAGGAGGGAGATTGACATGATTTTATATATGGTTTTACTACTTGATCCCCACTAGCAAATTGGAAGGATAATGGTAAACAACAATTTTTACACTATTTTATTAAATAACCAAGAAAGAAGGATATAGTTGAGAGAGAGAAGGGACTCAGGAGGAGTTGTATTATGCTAGTTGTGGAGCCTAGTTATCCTCTTGATTCAGAGGTCTTTGTTTTCATCTATGTTTATACCCCATGAAGACTTTACACTCCGGAAGAATGTGCACTCCATGCGGGAGAGTGTAGAGGGGGGTTACCCCCTCTGCGGGGTCTGGGGGCAAGCAAGCCCCCGACAAGGGTTCGGGGGGTGAAGACCCTGAAGGAAAAATTGCCTTGTAAATGTATATTGTAATTTCATTGTAAATCTGGACCGTTCATTATAAGGTCATAGATTTGACGATAGAAGTTATGTTATGGTTTTTTTCCCTAGAAGGCAACCCTCTTTTATGAGGGAAATGTATTGCGGCTATGTATCATTGTGAATATTGTATTCTGAGATAGGAGACTCTAAGAAAATAAGAAGAAGTTACAACAGGTTTGTTGTAGGTTGTATCCCTTCATTTGTTGGATAATAATAAAGGAAGGTCCTGGCAATTTCTCTGGTGGACGTAGCCCACACTGGGTGAACCACGTATATATGTGTCTCTATTGTATTGTGTATCTTTTGTGTTTTATTTTATTTCTCCGAGATCCTATTTTTCTAACAACTGGTATCAGAGTGAAAGGTAACTCGCTGAAAAAGAGGGTTCCTGGTTTGAGTGGGAGCAATGGTGGAAGATGGAAATTTTAGGGTCGAGAAATTTAACGGCCAAAAATACTAGTTATGGAAGATGTAGATGGAGGATTATTTATATCAGAAGGATCTATTCCTACCATTGGGTGGAATAGAAAAGAAGTCGACGGCCATGAAGGACGAAGAATGGGAGGTTCTTGATAGAAAGGAACTAGGAACGATACGATTGAGCATGGTAGCGTTGGTGGCTTTCAATATTTTGAAAGAAAAGACAACGAAGGAGCTGATGGATGCATTGGCTAAACTATATGAAAAACCATCGGCGTCCAATAAGGTATTTCTAATGAAGAGATTATTTAATATGAAGATGTCAGAAGGTGGGTTTGTTGCAGATCATTTAAATGAATTTAATACGGTTACTAATCAACTAAGTTCTGTAAAAGTGGACTTTGATGATGAGGTCAGGGCTCTTCTAATCTTGTGCTCATTTCCAAAAAGATGGAACGACTTGCTCATGGATGTAAGTAACTCTGTGTCTGGCTCAAACGCTTTAAAATTTGAAGATGTTGTTGGTGTTATCCTTAGTGAGGAAATGCGACGGAAAAGCACAGGTGAGACATCAGGTAATGTGTTAAACATGGATAATAGGGAATACAAAAGGATAGAGGAAAGGGCTCAAGGAGCCGTGGGAATTCTAAGAAGGGAAGATCCAAATCCAGATTTGGAAAGATAGAGCGTTGGAATTGTGGGAAGAAAGGACATATGAAGAAAGAAAGAAAGGACATTTGAAGAAAGACTACAAGGCTCCAAAGAAACAAAGAGATGGATAGCAAGAGAAAAATTAGGAAGCAAATGTAACAGGTGATGTGTTACAAGATGCTTTGATTCTTTCTATAGATAATAGTTTTTGAGTCTTGGGTAGTAGATTCAGGGACTTCATTTCATGCCACACCCCATAGGAAACATTTTCTAGATTATGTTCAAGGTGGTTTTGGAAAGGCACATTTGGGTGATGATGCGCCATGCAAAATTGTTGGAATGGGAAAGGTAAAAATAAAGCAAAGCAATGGAAACCAATGGTTATTGAAAGAGGTAAGACATGTTCCATATCTAAGGAAAAATATAATTTCAACAGGGCAGTTGACAAGTGAAGGTTGTATATATATATTTACAGATGAGATGTGGAAGGTCACCAAAGGATCATTGATGATAGCCAAAGGAGAGAAGGTAGGTACATTGTATTTTTTTACTGGTAATACTAACTCTTCTATCTCTTTATTTTCTACAAGAGTGGATACAACATTGTGGAATCATAGGCTTGGACACATGAGTGAGAAGGGGATGCAGATACTTCACAAAAGAAATTTTTTTCCAGATCTTAAACAAATTGATTTGGATTTATGTGAGCATTGTGTTTATGAAAAATAGAAGAGAGTTAGATTTCTCAGATTCAGAAAAGAAAAGAAGAGTGAAAGGTTAGATCTTGTGCATACATATGTATGGGGACCAACTCAGGTATCATCTCTTGGTGGATCTCGTTACTATGTTACTTTTATTGATGATGCAACTAGAAAAACTTGAGTTTATTGCATTCGAAAAAAATTTGATGTTTTTTATACTTTTAAGAAACGAAAAGGTTTGGTTGTGAATGAGATAGGAAAAATGTTGAAGTGTCTCAGATAAGACAATGGAGGTGAATATTGCAGCAAGAAGTTTTATGATTAATGTGTTGGCATGTTTTCAGATAGAGGCAGAGTGCGCATGTTTGTTATTGATGGCGAAGATCAGCACAATCAGTAGTGCAACGATAATGACATGACAATGGAAATATCAACAGTGAAGAGCAACAGTGATCGTTGGATCCCATTCAGAATTCCTGATGACCGTCAAATCTGAATTCAGATAGGAGAAGCGCATAGTAGAAGAAAATAGATCTCAGGCATCAACTTTGAGCCCGAAGACCGATCGTCGTTGGATCCATAAGAAGGAGCACGGTCTTCACGTGCAAGATGAAGCGGGCCTACGAAATCCCGAAAGCAGGAGGACTGTCCATCTTCAATAAGGACATGTGGCAAGCGACTAGAATTTCGTTGACCTGGACATTGAATGAGTCAACGGAACATGGTGTGAGAACTTGCGATATGCGAAATCCCAAGAATTGATCTAGTCCTTTGAATCGAGGTATGTTGTGGAACATTGGATGCAGAGGGAACATGGCAAGCGATTGGCATTTCGCTGACTGGAAAGTCAAAGAAAGGAGGTGGTTTATCCTATGAAATCGCGAAATGAGAAACCACGACTTAATCTGAGTCATTGATCAAAGGGAGATCACGGACCGTTGATCAGGCATGAAGAAGGCCCGTGAAGTTGCGAAATTGCGATAAGATCTTGATCGTTGATCCAAGAGGGACATGTGGTGAGGGATTAACTTTTCGTTGACTGGAAAGTCAAAGGAAGGAAATGCTCTAACCTTACAACTCATGATATGTGAAATCGCAATAAGGTCTGGCTCATGGTCATAGACAAGGTCACATCATCGAAGGCTTAAGGGAAGGAGCTAATTACTAAGCTCCATTTCGGGGATCGCAACTTGGAGTGTCGAGACCCTTCATCACGGGAATCGAGATATGTGAGATCACGAAAAATATCTGGACCGTCGAATCATCAAGATTGTGGACCATTGATCTGACTCCATTTTACAGTTTCAGATACCGGGAGTTGGAGGTGTCAAGGACACTCACGAAAAGAATGCTGAAATGCGAAATCGTGAAGCACCTTTTGGTGCAAGCTGTGGTCACTGTTGGTGGTCACGTGAGAGGGAGGAGCTAGCGGAGCTAAGCTCCATTTTGGGGATCACAACTTGGAGCGTCGAGACCCTTCGACACAGGATTGCCAAAATGAAAAATGCAAAATGCATCTTGATTAGGCCCATGGTCACAGCCAGTGGGCATATGGGATAAATGCAAGACCCCGTGGATTTAATCCAACGGTGTTGGTTATTTGAGCCTCTTATCGAAGGGATACTGTTGATCTTTATGATTAATTGTTCATTTACGATTCAATTAGCGGAACCAAATCATGGTTCTTGGATGGTTGGCGATTGAGTGGCTGAAGCGTTGTTGGCCTAGGTATTTGAGGTGTAACTGAAGTTGTGTGGAGTGAATAAAAGAAATACGGAGTGACTGTGAATTGTTGGTTGTTCTAAATGAAAAATGAGTTGAACTGTAAGAAAGGGAAAATTACAGTATGCACAATGTGAGACCGATAGTATGCACAGTGTGAGATAAAACTCAGAGATGAGTAACAGATGTTGAATAGACAGAAGTAAGAGAAGAATTGCAGAACATCTTGAAGAAAAGAACGTTGTTGGGAAATTATACCCTACGGACTAACAAGCTAGGGCTTAAACTTGCATGCAGATCATGACCCTTAAGAAATTACTTTTAACCTTCTACCCCAAACCTAAAACCCTTTTTCACATGCAAACATGGAAAGAACCAACTAACCTTTTTATCGACAGTTGGTGTAGATCCTGCGTTGCGCTTTATCTCCTTGATTCTGCTACTCCTTCCAAAGATGATCCTGCAATCAAGACAAAAACACTACGCATGCATGCTATTGTTCTACTAGAGGGTTAGATATTAAGCATAAATCAAATGAAACACATAAGACTCGAGCATTGGGATGGAAAAAGTACTCTTTATTAATCTCAAGATGAATCAACTTACAATGATAATAGAGATCAGCCACCGTTCATTGATCCTGATCCTGGGCTCCTCCTCTTCTTTGTCCTCCAACTGCTTTGCTTGAACTCTCCTAAAGCTTGAGGAAAGGCTAAAGGGTTGGGAAAAAACAAATTCGGCAATTGGGTAGAGTTTCTTTGCTATGATTTTCCTCCTTTGAATAGTACCCCTACCCCTTCTTTTATAGGCTAGAAGGAGCTAGGGTTTTGGACGAACTCTCAGCCATGCATGGCTGGGAGTTCCAGTTAACTGACCCAAAGCTTTTCGTTCC
>ML782322.1:1180942-1192043 GCA_009831015.1 Picea engelmannii | reverse complement strand
GGTAACGTCCTTCGATGTAAGTTTAACGAGCCCAAAGAAGGGAAGCTCGGTGATTTTTCATATTTAGAGAGTCTGAAAAAGCATAAAAGGAAACTCCATTGGGGTACCTTTTTCTTCAATAGTCTAGTCGGTTCGAAAAAGGGATAAACTAGCACCAATTAGACGTCAATTCAAAAACCGTTTTAACGAGTGTGACAAGGACAAGATCACTCGACTATTTTTTCAATTTTAAGGAGTCTAAAAAAAGCTTAACTATGGACTCCATCAGGAATATTCTTCTGGACCGTTTTAACAAGTGTGAAGGAATAAGGTCACTCGACAATATTTTCAATTTTAGGGAGTCTGAAAAGAGCTTAACTATGGACTCCGGGGGGGTTTCTTTTTCGTAAATTTAGTCCCTCAGGCCCGAAAAAGGAATAAAATTATACCTGAGGATACTCTTCTAAAGAATTGAAATTCGATAGAGTATTCCTTTGTTCGTACAGTTGACCATCCGGACCGAAAAAGGGGTAACCTACCTCCGGACAGACGTGTCTTCAAATTTCAGTTTAACGAGCGTGAAGGGTCACAAGATCGCTCGACAATCTTTTCATGTTTAGAGGGTCTGAAAAGGGCTTAAAAGGAGACCCGTTATGATTTGGGAGTTCGGAGGGTAAGACAAAGAGCGAAAAAGACCCATGCAAATGAGGCTCAAACTCGTATTCCGGAAAGACTATATGGACTCCCGAGCCTACAGTGTTATTAGAAACGGCATGGACACCATAATGCGACCAGGAACTACCTAAGGCATCCATGTTTTGGCAAGCTCTACCACCAAGTTGCGACACTTATAGAGAAGATATGACAGTTTCGTGTCACAACCAGATGGGATCGATCCTATATCGTAAGAACAAAAAGGCAACGAGACGCAACACTGGGGATGAAATCCTACCCTATATGCTCAAGTTGATTTTTGAAATTTTTTTATGGACCGTCCATATATATATATATATATATATTTTTTATTTTCTGAAACTCAATGAAAAATGTCCCAATACCTAATCAAAACACTCCCGTATAACTCCGAAACCACTCAAAATGGTTTTTGGTATAAAGAAACTAATAAAAGGGGCCAAAAGAGTGACAAAAAGAGGCCAAAAAGTCTATAAATAGAAGCTGGCAGCTCATTATCACCATTGTTGATTTGGAAATTTACTCTGGAGCCAAAAGACCCCCTTCGCCAAAGATCGTGATTCCGGGAGCTTCAGTGGATGAAACGGACTTCTGCTTGGACCAAGTAAGTACAAACTCCCTAATCTTGCAATTCAATACTTAATTTATGTCTTTTAAGTTGGTTTTGGGGGCGGTCGTCGACCTCCAAGAGGTCGGCCCTAGTAAAACGCGGGTTGTCCAGGGACAGCCCGCGGGTACCCGCGCGCAGTGTCAAAACTGCAAGCGGGTACCCGCGACTATCGCCTCGACAGCCTGCGGGTGCCCCCGTGTGATGGAAAATTGTGATTGAATGAAGACCTAACTCCCTCCTTTTTCTTTGTGTTTTTGGCTGGATGTATGTCCAGTGGAGAGAGAAGGAGCATGAGGCTGCCAATGAGGTTGTGGCTGCAGATCCGAACATTATGGCCGTGCTGTCGCAGTGTGGCTTGGTAAAAAAAATTCTGTGTCCGTTTATGCGCGCTCAACCCAGGCTACTGAATGCCTTGGTTGATTATTGGCACCCAGATGCAGAGGCCTTTATGATAGAGGGGAAATCCTTGGTGCCCACCACCGAGGATATCTACTTTTTGACGGGCCTCTCGAGGAGAGGGGAACCCGTCAACTTTCATACTTTTCCTATGGGGTCGAGCAAAGTCTCGTAGTTGATAGAGGAATATTGCGTGGTTAGGACCAATCAGAGGAGTTCCTCGATACCTGTTAGTAGTATCACCAGCCTTACCCTTCAGACTATCTTATCGCTCATTGGGCGAATTACCAGCTCTGCAGCCGTGCATCAGGCATCCCGCGCACAGATGAACTGTGCAATTCAGTGCATGAATGCACAAATTTTTGACTGGAGCAAGCATGACAGGTTAGCATGACAGGCAAGCATGACAGGTTAGCTGACATCTTTCCGACAGCGGACACACAGGAACTTCGGGTTTGGGACCATCCTGTGTTCATTCATTTTTTAGAGAGTTCCATGTTTCAGTCCTCGGCTGATAGTACGAGGACATCTGGTGACTTTCCCTGCAGTGTGCAGATGGGCAGCATTGCTGCCGCGAAAGGCTGGTGGAAGGACCACAGAGGCCTTCAACGACAACTTTTTTGTGTGGCTGTCGCGACAGATCCCAGCTATCGAGGATTACCCATATGCAGGGATTGACTTTTCCAAAGATCCGGCGATACCAGTGCCTCCTGGTGAGGAGCGAGGGGAGATCGGTAAGTCTCCACCTGTACAATTTTTTTTGTTTGTATATGTAATTTTTATGTCTTTTTGATATATATCATGTTTTTGTACAACAGAGTTTTTGATGGGTGAATATTGTGTTGCGTGCAGATGTGGGACCCGTGCAACCTGCCGATTTTGCACGGAACAGGCGTTGCCCATGGCCAGAGGCTGCAGCTGCCGCCGCCAAGGGGGAAATAGTAGCAGGGAACCTCCCAGCAGGAGAGGCCGAGAAGGCTCTTAGGCAGATTGAGCGGAACTTTACTGAGCTCACTCGCACAGTTCCCATGGCAGAGATAGAGGACTTGTCGCCCTCGATGCAGACTCATATTGTGGGGGTACCTCGGACATGGGTCTGATTGTTTAGGTGTTTGGGTCGGGCCGTACATGATTATAACAGGGCCCATAGGCCCTGAACTGACTTGAGACTTTTATGTGCCACGAGCACTAATATGTATATATTTTTTGAGGGCGTAAGCCCAGTGACTCATTATGGTTCCCATTTTTTGAGGCGCTTGCACCCATATATGTACTCTGAGGATTTTCGGATGTTTATATATGGTTTTTATTTTTTTTCTGTGTCTTTATGGATTATGTGTGCAAAAATGTATTTACATGTGTATGATCATGATATTTTTATGTGTGAGCAAGATGCCAATCTAAAATGTGATTAGCTAGAGTATCTGTGATTTGATTTAGACTCCTAGGAACATGAAAATATGTAATATAATCAAAGTTGTGTTCCAAGAGACGTACCCTAAGGAATCGTCGGTGTAAAGTTGGGTCATGCACCCGGTATATTTTGTTTAGCTGCGACACAACCAGTTGAGCATCTAGATAGACCCGGAGATGAGAGATACCCAATGACAAAGCGTCACGGAGCAACTCAATAACTGCACTATACTCAACAACATTGTTTGTGGTGTCACCTAAGCATATCCCTCCGGAAGATAACAACTGACCCTGTGGTGTAAAGATTACCCAAGATGCGAAGGCAAGCCTCCACGTGTGTCGACTAACACCGTCCGCAGACCCAATGAACACTTCGGACTCACTTGACATCTGCCATAGTGACGAAAGATAACATTAATGACACATCCATGACACATTTTTCAAAAGAAATGTAAAAAATTAATAGCACAAAGACTATACATATGTTACAAAAAAGTTACCCACAGTGACCCTATGAGTAGTACTTCTTGAGGTAGAGCCCATTTCTAGGCTCCGCCAAAGCATTCCCTTCAAAATCGACCAGACGATAAGCGCCCTTCTTTAAAACCTCCTTAACAATGAAGGGTCTGAACCACATGGGTTTAAACTTTCCTGCCCCCAGGGGGTCCTTATCTTGGTCGTAAACCAAGACAAGGTCACCCTCAAAAAAAATCTGAGGACGAACGGACCTATCACATTGACACTTAACCTTATGTTTATGAGCCTCGTTGGCCAGAGCCGCATCGTGACGTTGTTCATCACGCTGCTCAAGGTGTACTAACCGCTCTTCAAGTGGAGAAGTGTCTGGAAATAACTGTACTGCCAATTTCAGAGATGGAATTTGACATTCGATGGGAAAGACTGCCTCCAGCCCGTAAACGAGTTGGAAAGGTGAGAAACCGGTTGCAGTCTTAACTGATGTTCAGTAAGCCCACAATGTCGAGTATAACATCAAATGCCAGTTGGATTTGGCTGAGTTGATGGTTCGTTGTAGCATTGTCTTAAGAGTTTTGTTAACAGCTTCCACCTGCCCATTGGCTTGGGGATAGTAAGGTGATGAATGTTTTTGCCGTAACCCAAGCTTTGACGTTAACTCGGTCATCATTTGATTCTGAAAGTGACTTCCATGGTCAGTGACAATCTCTCTCGGAACGTCAAATCGTGCTATAATCTAGTTAAATAAGAAGAGAGCTGCAGTCTCTCCATCAGCTTTGAAAGTCGGCGTAGCTTCGACCCACTTAGTGAAGTAGTCGACAACTACAATGATATAGCCATGCCCCCTTGTTGATGGGGGGTTGCATGTAGTGTAATCAATCCCCCATTTAGTGAAGGGACCAACGGTGATGACAGGAAACATGGGAGCGGGATGTGCCCTCATCTTCTGTGAGAAAATTTGGCACAGATGGCACTTCTTGACCGACTCGATACAATCTTTTATAAGTGTGGGCCAGAAGTAACCTGCTCGTAAAATCTTTTGGGTTGTTGCCAACCCAGAAAAGTGACCGCCACAAGCTCCTGTATGAAAATCGTTGAGCACTATGACGGCCTCCTCATGAGTGAGACATCGATGCAAGATACAATCTACACCTCTCCGATACAAAGTATCATTGAGTATAAGATAGTTCTTGGCCTGATGGCGTATTCGTCGACGCTCATCACGAGAAGAAGAGGTAGGACACTTCAAAGTCTGGAGATAGATCAGTATATCTCCATACTAGGGG
The DNA here is from genome assembly GCA_009831015.1 of Picea engelmannii. Classification (NCBI taxonomy): domain Eukaryota; kingdom Viridiplantae; phylum Streptophyta; class Pinopsida; order Pinales; family Pinaceae; genus Picea; species Picea engelmannii. The sequence goes on along the minus strand of ML782322.1, from coordinate 1,187,192 downwards.
TTTGACGATTCAATCAAAAACATATCCCCCCAGATAGGCGATTCCTCAGGCACAACGTCACCTAACTCAACCAGAAGTTTCAAAATAAGTTCTGCGAAGACCAATGACTTCTTGGACTTTGCTGAAACGAAGTCTAAGTCAAATTCTTGGAGGATGACCATCCATCTATTGATTTTTCCACCGATAACCCGCCATGTCAACATGTACTGAAATGGATTCACGACAGCTACGACAGTGGTCTTGCGAAATAGAACATAGTGACGGAACCGTTGAACAGCATGGAATGCTGCCAACGCAAGTTTTTCGAGATGGGTATAATTAAGTTCCGGTCCTACGAGGCCCAGGCTCAGGTAATAGATCACGTATTCAGAAAACGAATCATCTTCCTGAACTAAAACCATGCCTATGGTTGACTCTGCGGAAGCCAGATATAATAGGAAATCCTTGTTATAATTTGGTGGCCGTAGTAGAGGTGCGGTTGTAAGGGCGTGTTTCAATGCGTCGAAAGAGCGTTGCACTGCTTCGTCCCAGAAAAAGGGAACATCTTTCTTCACTAAACGCATGAAGCCCTTGGTAATTTCAGCATAGTTGGCGATGAAGCGTCGTAAGAAGTTCGCCTTGCCTTGAAGACTTTGAAGTTGCAAGATTGTGCGTGGGGGGGGCAACTGGACTATTGCCTCCACCTTAAGAGGATCGACCATGATCCCCGTTGTTGAAACAATGAAACCTAACAACCGTCCTGACGTGATGCAAAAGCTGCACTTATTGGGATTCAAGCGAATCCAGAAGTAGCGGCAGCGTTCGAAGATGAGTCTGAGGTGTGTAGGATGATCATTTCGCTTGCGAGAGCGTGATGCTAAATCATCTAGATAGGCCTTGACTATATGTTTGAGGTCGTGAAACGCAAAAGACATGGCCCGCTGAAAAGTGGCTCCAACATTCTTGAGACCAAAAGGCATTTTTCGATAGGCGAATGTACCCCACGGACAAATGAATGTCGTTTTTTGTTGGTCCTCGGGTTTGATTTGGATTTGGTTATAGCCCGAAAAACCATGCATGAACGAAAAGGCTTCACAACCGGCGCACTCATCAATGATCTGGTCGATGAATGGGGTTGGATAATTATATTTTGGACATGCCTTATTCAAATCACGGAAATCGGTACAGACACGAATCGTGCCTTGTTTTTTATCGACCGGCACGGGGTTTGACACCCATTGAGTCAAATGAATAGGGTATATGAACCCAGCCTTGAGCAATTTCTCAACCTCAGCTTTGATAGCTGCTGCTTTCCTAGGATTAACTGGATGAAGTTTTTTTCGAACAGGCTTAGCATCAGGATACGTTGTGATTTCGTGTTCAACTATTTTCGGATCGATGTCTGGTATTTCCTCGTAAGACCAAGCAAAAACATCGTGGAATTCTTTAAAAAGATCTGTGTAAATATGAATCTCTTCGGGGGAGAAATCTGCTCCAACAAAGACATTCTCCATGATGTCGGGGTTTCGAGAGATATTGATAGGTATCGTGGCAGCGATAGTCGCCATATTTCCCTCAGCATAAATATCCTGTGTAGCTAAGAGGTTAATGGGACAAGGTTGATCTCCTGTCATGGTGATAGTGAATTCTCCTGCCTCAACGGTGTAACTCTGGGAGGAAATATGATCTGTTATGAAGATCTTCCCAGGGTTTTTCCAGACCAGTCATTGCTTCGATTATGGCTTCGTCAGAAGGCAAGACTAAATCTAACGAATCGGTGTTGGCAAGAGAATCCTGAGCCCAGATAGGCTCAAGAAGTGGATCCAACTCTTGTGCGGGAGTCGGATCAGGAGTAGCTGAAGCTTGCTGGACCAAAGGGTATGCTACTTCAGCGGCCGACAAGGGCGTGGACATGCCAGCGTGCCCTGTCTCATCCATCGTGGTTGATGGGGAAGGAAGAGTCCACGGATCCTGAAAGTAAGTCGTGCAAAACGACGAAACATGAAAAATCTCAGCCTTGTGGTGGGTCGATATAAACTTGACATCGCCATGAGGAGGTGGATAATTGAAAGTACCTATCAAATATGGGCACAAACCAACTCCTATGTTAACGACACCGGCTTGAGGATTATCTATCATGGGAACCGTGGATGCCCCCAAGGCTGGGTCAGGTCGAGAGAAGGACAACTGATCAATGGTCATTATCCGGCCTTCATGTGGAAACAATAAGACTCGGAAAACTGTAGCGACCACCGCTTGCATTGCATAAGTCCAACTACGACCTAACAATAGATTGTAGTCGATGGGGGCATCAACTACCTCTACTTCGACGCACACGGTCTTCCCCCCTAACTGCACAGGGAAAGAAGGAATGATACCATGCGGTCGGAAAGAATGACCATCGAACACAGTGAGGAGAGTAGGTGACGGAGACAACTTAGGTTGAACAATGGATTTCTAGCATGCTAACGACATAACGCAAGTCGAAGCGCCCTCGTCTACCACCGTGCGAAAGATATTCCATGTAAAAGTTTTCGTGGGATGAGCCACTACTATATGAAACGCGACGTGGTAAGGAAAATGAGGTTTTAAGTCAGTCGTATCTAATATGATGGTACCCGGGTTACAAGTCTCAGTAGAGCCTAAAGCAGTCAACAAGGTTTTCCTCTGAGCAGGGCAACTTTGGAGGACCTCCAAAGCGAACATAGCACAAGGGGTTTGTGATAAATCTTCCACCAAAGAGTAGTTATGGGCGGCCCTTGCGTTTGGATTGTGAGAAGCTCATTTAAACGCACCTTTTGGAATGCGTGTCATTGTTTCACCCAATGTCTTCTCGATCTGTAGAGGAAGAGATGGGATCTCGGCTTCTTTGCCCCTCTCAGAGGCGCTTGGTTTACTATAGTCGTGTGCTCTAGTTGTTATTAAAGCATCACTTTTAACCATATATACGTTCGCGGAAGATGAATTGTTTGGGGGAGGGCAGTTTTCTTGGCTGCCCCCCTCGACACTTGTAGAGGCTTGAGTTAAATTTTTCCCATGCTGAAAGGGATTAGTCAACACAGCTTGTTGTTGTTGTGTGACAAACTTATGGGCCTCCGCAAGTCGAGGACATAGATGGGTCGGGTGGTCTTCCGCGCATAAGTTGCATGGATACCTTGCCTTCCTCTTTTCCGTGGTGCCCTCGCCGGCATTATCATTGGGTTTCTTATCCCCCTTACTCTTCTTGCTTTTTTTTTTCTTCCCTTCAGGCTGCTGGGTGGCCTTTGGGTTAGTCGTCTGTACGGAGTGTACTTCCAATGTTTGGGTAGGAGGAGCAGCCAAAGCAGTAGTCTGGCTGGCCGATGAGTGTTGTATAGATAACTGTTGCAATTGTTTTGTCAATTGCTCAGCGGGCTTAGTTTGTGCTGAACCAACAATACCATCGGCATGTGGTCCGGCTCTCTGTCTGGTTTTATCCAGTATTGACCGTGGTGCATCCAGCAGGATGTTGTACAGTAAACCAGACTGAGAATAGATAAGCTCAAACTGTTGAGCCCTCATGATGGCATCTTCCTCAGAGAAAACCCCTGAAGTCGCGACGTCTTTGGATAACTGCGGAACTAAAGACTTAAGGAACCACTCTAGCAGGAATGCTGGTGGGACGGGTACCTTGATAAGACTCTTTCGGCATTTCCACTCTCGAATATGATCCGAGATATGGTCCACTGTCATCTGCTCGAAATTGGATAGCAACTCTATGTCGGCATCGTATCTCACAGGTAACTGGAAATGGTTAAGGAAGGCCATTGCCAGTTCGCCAAAAGAAGAATATCGTGAACGATCAAGCTCTATGTACCATTTCGCGGCACTCCCAATAAGAGTGCATTGAAACAATCACAACTGGACGGAGTCATCTTTCAGTGAGTTAGATGAGCACCAGAGATGAAAAGTAGTCACGTGATCACCTAGATCTTCGTTAGGCTTGGCCTCGAACTTTGGAATGTTCGAAGGCAACTTCGTTGGCATAGGAGGCCAACGTGGATCGTGACAGATAGGATCATTTAACAACCGTGTCAAATCTGGCAAGTGTAACGTCACCAAGAATGGTAGTTTAGGTTGTTGCTGATAGCCTGGATAAAAGGGTCCTAGAGTTTGACTGGCACCAGGTTGCCAGAAAAAGTTTGGCTACTGGCCCGGATTCTGGTAGAAACCATGGCCCTGACCAGCGTAAGGGTTTTGCATCTGAGGAGACATCATTGGTTGATTCCCCATGAAGGACATAGGATGTTGGGAATTCATCATGTTTGACGGACTTTGGGAAGGATTACCCCATGCCGGTCCCGAAGGGAGAGGCATAGAAGTCTGTCCGGGGTTCCATTGACTGTGGAAAGAATTACCCCAGAATGACATTCCATAGGAAGGAACGGATCCTTGTCCTGAGTTCCAAGGTCCTGGTATATGTGCTCCCAGCGCAGGAATAGTACCTTGTGCCGGAGTAGATTGTCCAAAAATGGGTGTGCCCCCAGATGGGAAAGCAGTGGATGCGAAAGTGTTATTACCAAACGTCCCGTTCCAAACAAACGGTAACGAACCTACCGACAAAGTTTGTGCAGGTGTTCCTTGACTCCCGGCTCCAAGTGAACTTGTGTGTGTAGGCTGCTCAGCGGACTGCTGATGCATACCACCAAGCGAAGGGGACGAAGGAGGGATATGACCTCCAGTGTAAGGAAAAGCGTTGAAAGGGACAGGAATGCCCCCAAGTTGACCCTGCAAAGGAGCGTTAGAGCTCCCTGCCCCTAGACCCAAAGTCTGTAAAGTGGAGTAAGTGAGTGCAGTACTGGTACCTGCACTAGGCATACCGTATGAAAACGGAGGGCCTGTCGCACTAGGTGTGTAAGGAGGTGTGGCCGCCGCGATAGATGGGGTCGGTCCACTGTGCGACGTAGTTGCGGCCGAGACCATGGTGGCCCGGACCGTCGACAAAGGCAAGTTAGGAGAAGCTTCTCCTGTGGTAGCAACAGTGATGGGAATGGAAGAATTCCCAGTTGAAGTAACAGAGTTTGGTTCCATAGCTGGGTTAGGCACTGACAGGCATTTGTAAAATTGAATTGGCACAATAATTTCCGGCCAAGTATCAGTGTTTGAGGTTTCAACCCCGCCAAGATTGGCGGTTGATTCCTTCGGGAATTGTTCGGGCTCAAAAGTCCCGGTTTCTTCGAAATACCCTTGATGATCTAGCTTCCGCCTCAATGGTGGCGGGGGTGGCTCCAGTATAACCGGCGGTAGGCCCAGAAACCTTCGTGACCGGCGGAGCTCTAAATCCTCCACTGTGTGAGAAGATCCATGACATGCTAAGGTATTCTACACATGCAAACAGTAACACACACTAAAAGAAATCCCCTAAAAGATAAATCAAGCAAACACTAAACTAGTTGGAAGAACAGTTACAACAACCAACACTAGAGAAACTTACCGGTGTAAGTGCAACTCGAATACGAAAGCACCCTCCGGGTATACTCTACAAAGCATGGCCCGATGTCTGTCCTAGGTACCGCGGTATACCCCCGCAGTCACCCGTGTATGTCCCTAGAAAAGATTGACAACTAGTTTTCCAACACGTGAACAGTCACCAGGCGGGTACAGTCGATAGTCGGGTAGACCATAATGAGCAGGGTACCAAGCCCGAAACCTGTCAAGGGTATCAAGATCAAATGGTCCAGAAGACAACTGAGGACCTCGAACGGATTCGAGACCCACGAAGCTCCGTGGCAAATGCAAACGACGGAATCCCTCAACAAATCCTCGATATGTGTTCTCCACTACGCTCGGTCCAGCTTTGGAGGGGTTATCTCTGCTACCTTTCCTTACGCGACCTCGTGTTTAGCCCCTATGTTAGAGGGGGGTCCCGGATAACTTTTCGTAACTGGACTTCTACACTCCCTATTGACAGACTCCAATGTTTGGTTTGAGTGGCCTTGGAGAATTTACTCTCCAACCTATTCCAAGGCCCTAGTCCTGAGCTAGTGTATGCACCCTACAAACACAAAGTCTAATTGATTTTAATTAGCGTTGCTTTTAATGGGATTTTTTAAGTCACAAGGTATGAAAGTGAAACTGATGGTGTGTAAAGACTCAAAGAAAAATGAACAAGAAATGCTTGGAAACAAAAACTTTTACAAACAATGCAAAAACCAGCAACTTTTCAACAAGAAAGACTTCTTTTTCTTTTGGAATTTCTAAGATTTCAGGCAGTAAATATATAGGACTTTCGCTCAAATCTGCGAGCTACTTA
>ML782322.1:1159258-1169446 GCA_009831015.1 Picea engelmannii | reverse complement strand
GACACGTGTTAAACACTGCCACGTGTCACTCTGATTCGTGACATACCTGTGCCTGAAGTGTTGAATCTGCCTGACACCTGTCATTCCCTGGTTGTGCCACGTGTCCCTTTGCTGACGTGGTCTGTTGTCGTGAGTTGGATCAATGGTTCAGATCACATGTTGATCTGACGGTTCAGATTCAGTCGGGATTTCGCATATCGCGAAATCGGGGTTTTCGTTGCATTGTGTTCTTGCATTATGAAATCCCGATCCCCGAATCTCCGATGTAGCCTCATGGCTGCCACGCGTCCATACAAATGAACGGTCCAGATCCCTGCTTAATTTAACGGCTGCGATCAAATCGCGAAATCGCGTATCGCGATTTCGGGGTTTTCGTTGACGAGTGATTTGGACATTTCAAAGTCCCGAACCCCGATCCATACAGAGCAGTGATCAACGGTCCTGATCCTTTCTGGATTTGACGGTCCAGATTCAATCGGGATTTCACCTTCGTTTTTCCCGATGGAATATCTCCCTCGCAGATTCTGTCTGATCTGACGGCCCTCGTTCTTTCGGGAATTTTGAATGAGATCCTGTGGTTGTGGATCTTTGTCTTCCTTCTCTTCTGCACGCCAACTCCGTTGTTGCCATCAATGACAACAACCATCAATACACATTTGTTGCTTGTTCAATATTTGCCAACATCCCAAAGAGTCGGGAAACCATCTAGAAGAGATGAAATGATGTTAGCACCACAAATGACCCTACAAGCATTTGAGAAATGGGCCATTGACTTCATGGGACCTATTAACCCACCAGGGAAGCACACAGGAGTAAGGTACATAATCATTGTGACAAAGTACTTGACCAGATGGGTCGAAGCAAGAGCAGTTAAGGACTGTAGTGCCACTACAGTTGTGCGCTTCATATTTGATGACATCATAACCAGGTTTGGATTCCCAAAGGTCCTTATGAGCGATTAAGGCACACACTTCATCAATAAGACCGTTGAAGCCTTGACTGAGGAATTTGAAGTTCATCATCAGAAGAGAACAACTTACTATCCACAAGCAAATGGGACAGTTGAAGCATTCAAAAACATCTTGGAGACAATGCTAACGAAGATTTGTAGTGTGAACAAGGATAATTGGGATTTAATAGTACGAGCAGTACTATGGGCCTATAGAACCACTTGCAAGAAGCTAACAATGCAAACCCCTTTTAAGTTGGTTTATGGTCTTGAAGCCATTGTCCCAATGAAATACTTGGTACCAAGCTTAAGAATTGTTGCCTTTACATACATGGATGATGCTAGCATTGTTCAAGAGAGGCTTGCACAGTTGGTCGAATTGGAAGAAGACCGATTCATTGCAGGATTTCACTAGCAGGTTCAGAAGGAAAGAGAGAATGCCTATCATGACAAACACATCAAGAAGAAGGAATTTAAGCAAGGTGATTTGGTACTGGTGTATGACAGTAAGTTCATGAAACATCCAAGGAAGTTCGGAACACATTGGCTCGGACCATATGAGGTTGCCTATGTTACAGAAGGAGGAGCTACATAGTTGAAGTCTTTGAATGGAGAATGGAAGGAAGGTTTGGTGAACGGGAGCCAGCTGAAGTTGTACTATGACAACCAGCCGCCTCATATCTCTTAGTAAAAGAATGAGGAAAAGGGTCTAGGTACCAGGTGCAGTTGAAATTGGGTACCAGACACAGAAAAGACAGCCTGCACAAGGAAGAAAAGTAGAGCGATCATATCTGAAGTGCCTCAGGATGAGTCACAGGTGAGTGTTGGGGGATTTTTGGCCCCTGATTGTGGAAGCAAGCGAATATCAAGGCAGAAAAGGCAAAATACAAATTGCGTGGAAGACACAGTGACTGTTACTGGGTCGAAGTAAGCAAAAGAGAAGAAAAGATGGAGCGAAGTAAGAGAAATCAAGCACTTGGGTGAGGAGATCGAGGATGACATATCAACAAGGAATATGGATTGTGGACAACTCAGCAAGCAGAAAAATCTACCATTGGATGCTTTAGAGAACCTTGTGAGAAGGAAGGAAAGACAGGCTGGTGAAGCCCTGAAAATGTGGATCAAGTTGACCTAGGGTTTTAGACACCTAGGGTTTTGGTACCTAGGGTTTTGACACTTAGGTCTTGGCCTAAGGATGTCGGTGAGTGATTATAATTTATAATAAGAACCTAGATGGGGGAAGAGGGTTCGCTCTGAGTTTGTCATTAGATTATGTTATGAGGAGATATTTTTAGAGAGAGAGAATGATTGTATTGTAAGAACCTTCTGGTATTGTAAGATCTTCAGTTGGGTGCGAAGATCAACCCTACAACTAGGTGCGCAGGGAAAGGGAGAAAGAGAGACAGAGAAGAGAAGAAAGAAGATATGTTAAGATAAGAGTGCAGACAAGAACTATATCCTTCATCTTAATATATTATAAAGAACAAGTATGTGGACGTATCCCTAGAGAGAGGGTGAACCACGTATATCTTGTGGTGCGTGTGTGATTGATGCTCTGTTCTTTGTCATTTGATATACTGTTATTCACATTACTGTGTTAGATATAATAGATAGTAGTGCGGAGTAGAGTTTGATTGATAAGTGATATATAATTTTTGTATTGTTCTTGTATTTTATCCACTTGATATCCCCTTTGGTTGTAGACATCTCTGTCCTACAACCCCCTCATAACTGCTTCAGGTGAGACTACATCTGCCTCGCAGGTGTTGCCGAAAGGGACAGTAGTTAGGGCTTGTTAGTGTGCTCTTGGAGTTGAACCCTAGGTCTTCCCCTGTGCCAACAAAGGTTGTACTTGTTGTAAATGGGTTTGCACAAAAGAAATGTATAGATTTTGATGAAATTTTTTCTCTTTTTGTTAAAATGACTTCAATTAGGACTATTTTAAGTCTTGTGGAAGTAGAATATTTTCATCTTGAATAATTAGATGTAAAAATAGCTTTTCTCCATGGGGATTTGGAGGAAGAGATTTATATGCAACAACCACAGGGGTATGAGGTCAATGGAGATGAGAATTTGGTATGCAGGTTGAAGAAGAGCTTGTATGGCCTAAAGCAAGATCCAAGGCGGTGGTATTTGAAGTTTGACAGGTTTATGACAGAACAAGGTTATAGTAGATGTCATTCTAATCACTGTGTTTATTGTAAAAGGCTAGAAAATGGAAGCTATATTATCTTTCTATTGTATGTAGATGGCATGCTTGTTGTAGGGTCTAATATGCAGGATATCAATGTGCTCAAGAAGAAATTAGCTAATTCATTTGTGATGAAGGAATTGGGTGTTGCAAAGAAAATCCTTGGTATGAGAATAACAAGAGATAGGAAAAATCAAAAATTGACATTGTCTCAGGGTGAGTACACAGAGAAGGTGTTGGAGAGTTTTAGAATGCAGAATGAAAAACCTGTTAGTACACCTTTGGCCAGCCATTTCAAATTAACTAAGGAAATGTGTCCCAAGACAGAGGAGGAGATAGAATACATATCCAGGGTCCCTTATTCATCAGCAGATGGCAGCTTGATGTATGTGATGGTTTGCACAAGACCAAATATTGCACATACAGTGGGAGTTGTGAGTAGGTATATGAAAAATCCAGGTAAAGAGCATTGGGAGGCAGTAAAGTGGATTTTCAGGTATTTGAGAGGTACTGCTACTCATGCATTATGTTTTGAAGGTTCAGACATTGTTCTACATGGATATGTTGATTCATGTATGGTAGGTGATAAAGATAGCAGGAGGAGCACCACAAGGTATGTTTTTACTGTAGGTGGAACAAAAATAAGTTGGATTTCAAAACTGCAAAAGGTTGTTGCACTTTCAACAACAAAGAGTATGGTGTTGCTACAGAGGCTAGTAAAGAGATTATTTGGTTACAGAGGTTTATGGAGGAATTGGGAAAGAATAAAGAGAATAGCATGTTGTATTGCAACAATGAGAGTGCCATTCACCTTTCAAATAACTCAGCCTTCCATTCGAAGACTAAGCATATATAGCTCATGTACCATTTTATACGATCCATCTTAGAAGATGGACATTTGAATTTGGAAAAGATACACACTAGCCAAAATCCTCCAGACATGTTAACAAAGGGAGTAACCAGGGAAAAAATGAGTTCCTACTCAGTTTCAGTTGGTCTTCAAGCATGAAGGTGAAGATGATAAATATTCCAGGTCCAAGAAGGTTCATATTCCAACATATACAACTGCAGTGGAGTTGTTGAGATCAGTCTCCAAGTGGGAGATTGTTGGTTGTGGATCTTGATCATGTTCCTGATTCAGAGGTATTTGTTTTCGGCCATGTTTATACCCCATGAAGACTTTACACTCTGGAAGAATGTACACTCCTTCACACATGAGAGTACGGAGGGGGGTTACCCCCTCTGCAGGGTCCGGGGGAAATCGGGCCCCTGAAGGAAAATTTTCCTTGTAAATGTATATTGTAATTTCATTTTAAATCTAAACTGTTCATTATAAGGTCACAGATCTGACGGTATAAGCTATGTTAGGGTTTTTTCCCTAGAAGGAAACCCTCTTTTATGAGGGAAACGTATTGTGGCTATGTATCATTGCAAATATTGTATCATGAGATAGGAGACTGTGAGAAAAATAAGATGAAGTTACAATGGGTTTTTTGTAGGTTGTATCCCTTAATTTGCTGGATAATAATAAAGGAAGGACCTGGAAATTTCTCTTGTGGACATAGCGCACACTGGGTGAACCACGTATATTTGTGTCTATATTGTATTGTGTATATTATGTGTTTGATTTCCGCATTAGTTTTATTTTATTGCTCTGCAATCCTGTTTTTCTAACATATTCTTGCAAAAATCAAGTCGAGCAACCTTCCTACTCTATAACTTGTAAAAAACTATATCTAATTGCAAGATTAAATGAGATCAAAGCATGTGCATTCAAACTAAATATAATCGAATCAACACAAATAAATGAGGGGGGAAGAGAGAATTTTATATTAACAAGAAGAAAGTACATTAACAATATACATACCTATGAACTTATGTGATGGCTCTAAGTCCCTTCTCCTTCTTGTTGAATCTTCTTCAAGATTATCTTATGTCCAATGGTCTTCAAGTCTTCAACAATATCCCACAAGCAAAGTGGCCAGATGGAAGCAAGGGTATAATGTTGATTTTTCATGTAAGATGATATGTGAGATTGATATATGATTGATATGGTATTACAATGATGAATGTTCCACATATAAAGAACATATGGTGATCATCCATGAAAGGATGTGTCCCTTAGATAATAAATAACTACTTATTTATTATATATATTTATACCTTGTATTATAAATATATTATTGATATATTACATTAATAATAGAATTTAATAATTAATAATTATATTTTTAATTATTAATCTGGGAGAATGTCTTCCTGATGTTCTCCAAACATCAACACTCCCTCTCAATGAGGGAGACATTATGCATCATGCCAAATCTTGTCTCTAAAGTATACAAACTTCACCCTAGACTCGTGACATATGCCTATTAGTCTTGGGATGTCTCTCTCCCACTTGAACCAAGGGGAAACTCCCTCTACGACTCTCTCTCTGAGACCAGGCTCACTCTGGGTTCACATGTGATAGCTTATAGCATCTTCATTCTTTATCATTCCTTGTCAAATCACCATGACTAGGAAAAATACCACACCATAGGTACACCCCTGTGAGTGAAATGTCAGCATGATGCTAACTGACACATGGAAAGAACCTCGAGCACCTTGAGTCCATATTATTCCTTGGCATGATCAAGGAAGGACTATGCCTAGGCCCATTTACCAAAAGTACACCTTTGTGATAAATGTATCCTATCTCCCTTGGTGTGCAGCCCAATCTAGGAGAAGGTACACCCAATGCTTACTCAGGACATTAACTACAGGTACACCCATGTGGGTGAAAGTCTACCTGATGTTTTCCAGACATTGGAGAAACACTAGCACATCGATTATTTTGTTCTTTGAAGATTAAGCTTGGTCCATTCACCAATGGTCAAATCACCATGACCAATCCTGGGAGAATATCTTCCCAATGTTGAAACATTAACACTCCCTTTTAGCTAGCGAGGTATCTTTCCATGATTCCTTCATCTAGTAGTCCACTGACTAATCTGTAATCGACTCGTAGCACACAACTACTACCATGACATTGGTAGCTCGAATCATCCATCATAGTCTCTGCGATCAAGCATCACACAACTTCTCCAAGTGATCTGGTAGTCTCCATGACAATCAACTAGTAGCATACAACTACTACAATTATATCCAATAGAACATGACTGTATTGATCCATAGTAGCACACAACTACTGTCGAGTGACACATAGTCAGTGCCAATGGTACAAAACCACTGTAGTAGTATAAGGTCTATCACACATGACACTACCATGTGGACTTCTAGAGGCTACTCCCTCTAGAAACACTAGGGTCAACTCCCCATACTGTGTGACATTAAGGTCAAATCCCTTGACATGCCCTCATGTTCTCTCCACAAGGGGTGTGTCCTCATGTTCTCTCCAAAATGGGCATTGGTATATAATCCTAAACCCATGTATCCCTCTCGGATAAGTGTTCTCACAAATAAACTCAACTCAGTCACATAGGGGTATGATATGGAGAATGTCTTAGGAAGATGAAAACATTAACACTCCCTCTCAGTGAGGGAGGAATTCTCTTCCATACCAAGTCTATCACGGAATTACTCGAACTTTGTCCTGGTAAGGGGTTTGGTAAGAACATCAACAACCTTTTCATATGTAGGAAGGTATTTCACCAGTAATTCCTTCCTCTGCACCATGTCACGAATGTAGTTGATATACACAATACTTGAGCTAGCTTAACCTACAAGGGGTGGCCATTCCCTTGGGGTTGATCATGCTAAGTGATCTTGGACCATACTTAACATATCGAGGTTCCCTCATGAAACCAATGTCTAAGACATATTGAGGTTCCCTCATGGAACCAATGTCTCACAAGACATTCGAGGTTTCCTCGTGAAACCGATGTCTTGGTTCCTTCATTTGACCATCCGAGGGACGTCGGGATGAAGTCTACATTCCCCCATATTAATCTACATAGGACCCTCCAGGGATAATTTCTCATGATGTAATCGTATCAGCATTTCCTCTTAACGAGGGAAGACATTTGCATCAATAGAGAGGTTCACCAACTAGCCAACTAGACGATGGTAAACATTTCTCAGATGCCATGAATGTCAACAATATTCTCATTTGTGTGTTGAATCCTAGATGCTTCATCTGCACCATGTCTCAGATGAAGTGCTACAAGAATACTATGAAGCCTCATTGCCTCCATGAATCCTAATTGATTTCAAGTTGAAGCGGCACATTTTGTTGCTTTTTCTGTCAACTACACTTTCTTCCTGGTCAGAACTATATATCTATGTATCCTCTCTTAATCTCCTGATACATATCCAATTGTACCACACTGATACACCTTCTCTACTGCAACTCAATATTCTCAATCATGAGCTAGATCAGAGTGCTTACTACAAATAACTATCTAGCTCTTTGCTTGAGAGTAGGTACTCCACTCTCTCTGCAACTACTTCCTCTAGGATTCTGCAGTTGCTAAACACTAAGACTAAGAATATATTCTCTACTCTATCAACAACTTCCCTCCTCTAGGGCTGCTCTCTGTGGAACTGTCTCCTCCACTCTCTCTTTGTAATTTCTTCCTCTGCAACAACTCTATCTAGAAATGAGAGTGGCTCAATAACTGCTCCCTCTAGAGCTTCCGTCTCTAGGATTGCATCTACATACATTGTAACTACTACCATTCCTTCTCCCTCAACATCTCATGTATCGAATCATGTATCAAGACTGCTACAACTACTCTCTCTGAGTCTCATATGGTATCTTCCTCCATCATAGGTTCCATCACCACAGCTTGCATTCATTGTCACTGGAAATGTCTCTGCTATTTGGCATGGTCTCATCCTAGGAAGTACATTTCTCCTAGAGACTACCTATCTCTGAGCATCATTTATGGTGATGTCACTCCATGAAATCATGTTGGAAGGTATTTCCCCCCATGCTTGATTTGTTTGCATGATATAGATGACTCCCTCTAAGTCAGAATTCAAAATAGATCATGGCACCTTCCATGTGATCTCATTGTCCAGTAACCAAGTCCCCCTTCTGGAGACAGCACCAGAAAGAGAGAAGATCAAGGGGACTAATCTCCTTTTATTTTTCATTGTTTGCACACTAGAAATATTGATGACATGCATAACATTATTGAGCACCCATACTAGGGAAAGTCACTCAAATATAATAAGACATCCTCTAGGCTCTTGTACCATGGAAAATGGTCCTTCAAACAAATAAGGGTTCTCGTATCAGGGATAATGACCCTTGTTTCTAGTTGTCTTGCTGACCAATTCCTACTACAGTCATTGTTGTCATCTTCAAGTCTTGATTGCTTAAAATATTACATCTCTATCCCACGCTAGAGCAAGACCATCCACTGGTTGAATATCAATTTCGAAAATCATTTTTGCAAAGGCGAAAAAAAAGACTTTCAATTACTTTTGGCAATGAGAAGAACAATTTCTACTCTTCCTCATTTATGTCATACTTTGCCTCAAACATCAAAAATAAATAAAAGGGTATTGTTTTCCCTCGAGGATATGTATGGTTGGGCTCTACAATATGGTCAAACTAGGCTATGTGTGTTTCTGCTCATGTTCACAACGCCACACATAATTTCTTCCTCTTCTTGAGTAGACTTAAAGATTACATCGAGCATAGAAGACAAAAATTGTCAAACGATAGGATTCATGTCTCAGTCCTAGACATTGCAGTCTTGGAAAGGAATGTTGGCATTTCATCCCCATACAAAATCACTATCACTTTCTCCTTTGTGTCTTCGCCGCATGCTTCGGTATTCTTCTCCCCGCATTCAATAGAAGAAACATTATTATCAAGGCCCTCATTGTTACTCTGCCCAACTTGACCAGATAGTTTCCAATAAGAGCAAGCAACAATCAACAAGGCAATTGCAATCAGGGCTAGCATCACAACCATTCCACCGAACATATATGGAACCAGTGACTGCCATGTCGGATGTGTAATATTATTTGCGCTCTAGTTAACCATCGAATATTATTGCTACCACTATACCAAATATAAGGATTCTGCAGAAAATGAATTCTCAGTGAAGTAACCAAACAAAGCCTACACATTATCCAATAAAACCTGATTATTAATTGCATTTCGAGTAATTCTTGATGTTGTCCAAACATCAACTTATAAACCATCAAGGGTATAAATCTAGTAACCCTTTAAAAGGAAGGAATATGATCACACAATCAACTATATAATACCAAGATCAATGGTCCAAAGATCACAATATCATAAGTTTAGTATGTTCATGACCAAAATATGGATAACCCATATGATACAAGCCTTAAATAGAGTGTGAGGCCTCCTAGGGTTTTTTATCATTAATGTGGTTTGTTACTTCAAGACAAAAGTCATAGCATGTGCACCCTAGTGATCAAGAATGACATGTTGATGCTCTAAATGAAAAAATGGGAGCAACGCTCAAAACACCCTTGTAGGGTTCTCAAGGGGAGAAAGTGGGGATGGAAACCAAATGTATTCTTAAAGTCCTAGACTCACTGGCTATGGGGTTAGCTTTATTTCTTAGAAAATTTAGTATAGTCTTTCCCCTTAAGGGAACTAATCCTCCAATTATGTTTGCATATGAGTTTTAGTATGTGCCCTAAGTTAGTGATTAATTGCCTGAAATTATGAGTTCGATTGTAGACTTAGTTCTAATGTCCATGTAAATTAAATTCTAAACAATTAAATTAGTATAACAAAGTTATATTTTATCTCTATTTTCTCCTCCCTTTGCTTAGGTACCTCTCCTCTCCATTTATAAAAGGTGGGTAGGAAATTAGAGAGCTACAAGTGGCACTTCTTGAATTTACCCTAAAAATTAAGTCCTAGGTTTTAAATTTCAAATTCAATAGAGAATTTTTTTTTAAGTTCATAAAGGCCAAAGGGAAACTAAGGTCCTAGGTCAACTATGGGTATCAATTCATCTAGTGTGCACATGAAAACAATTTTTATGATACATAATCTCTTCTAAATCCCATATGAAAACAATTTTGAACTACATTACCATTTTCATGAGGTAAG
>ML782322.1:1130088-1157117 GCA_009831015.1 Picea engelmannii | reverse complement strand
TATATATATATATATATATATATATATATATATATATATATATATATATATATATATATATATATATCAACAACAACCTTTAATACCCCATGCTATAGTAGAGGGACATGAAATCCATCAATTGACCAATATCTACTATAAACCAAAACCATAAATATCATTTAAAACAATATGGATAACCCATACACAATTACCAACTTAACGAGAATTGTGACCTCAAAATGAGAACTCTAGCCCTTAAAACTCATATTTTTGCAAAAAAAAACATGAAAATCAACCCCCAAATAAAAATGTAGTGCTACCGATAGCACCATTTTTTTCTAACGGGGTCAATATTACAACATTTTTCAAACATGGTCTTCAAAACTCATACAATAGCTCAGAAAAACCTTAAAATTAACACCTAAATAAATAAAAAATGATGTTACTTAAAACAAAATATTTTTTCAAAACATTAAAATTATAGATAAATTGAAATCGGATTCTTAATAGTTGGTGTTAGCGTTAGAAGTCACTCCTGGATTGCAGCAGGAGAAGAGCCCGATACCCATTAGTTTATGTCACAATTTGTTTATAAAACGGGGGTGATCGAATGGAAGTTAACTCAAAACAATATTGTTCTAACTCTGAAACTAGGCCAGGCACGCATGGGCAAGTGAGGTCTTAGATAAACTTCAGACTGTGAGTTGTAGTAAGGGTGAATAGGAGGAAGACTTGTATAAGAGAAATGCAAAGGTCTGTCGCAAACATCAAGTTTCTAACAGACTGTAGGAGAAAACATCTAAACACAAGATCTTCTTACATTCAAACGCAGAAAACTGGAGAATACAACAATGCAACAATAAATCCTTTATCGTAACATAATTGCAATAATTCAAGTGAATGAGTCAATCATGAATTCCCTCAGTATGAGATGAAAATTAGAAGGGGTAGGAAAACTGGCCGTCATTAAACAAGAAACCTTACATACATATGCATAACCAGAGGATTAGAGTGTCTATTAAAAATTTACAATCGGGAGCTTCGCTCTACCATCGATGCTTCAAAAAGTCTCAAAACTAAGTATACATACTCCTAAACATTTTCCCAACAGAGGCCTCCTAGACTTTCAGGATGAGGCATCTCTTTAATCAAATCTGGCCTGCACTCCTCTGTCATACGCCACCTTAATTCTGCATGGATCACGCCAGGGGGTAGCTGAGCCCTTAAATGTTGAATTAGCGTGCGCAGGCTTCCCTGGTGAGTCGAGGACTTGGCATGGATTCTGTGGAAAGAACCAGTACAAAGGACCATCTCGGGCAGACTTCCCGCCAGAACATCCATACCTTGCAATTAACGAGTGAGATGAGGTTTCAACCACCCTCTCTCTTCTTCATTTACTCTGAGCAGGTATCAAGGTTGAGATCAAGTTGAACAGGCACCTGGAGAACACGGTGATCCCTTCTGCAGCTATACTCGGCCCTTCGGCCCTTTGTGCAACTCTTTCTATTGCCTCTAAGAGACTACGGGTTGTGACCTTGTGCCTATATTCAAAGGTGCTTTCGACATTTCGGGGTTCGTGGATAGGAAGGAGCAGATCCTTTCTCTTCAAAGTTGCGATGGGAAAAATGCCGAGAGGGCCTAATAGGTGCCATGCGCCCCTCTTTGATTTGATGGTCCTGAACTAATTCGGTAATACTGTGGGCCCGGGTCTGGGACATCTTCGACGCTTCACGTCTCGGGGATATGAAAGAGTTGCTCCTTGCGCTTCAAAGTTGCGATGGGAGAAAAGGAAAAGAGCCTAAACACGCACCATGTGTCCCTCCGGGATGAACGGCTAAGATCGCTCTCGGATCTTCGGGACCCGTCTTGCCAAATGATAAACCTTAGCACCCCTCCTCCAAGCCTGCTCCTTTGTGACCAGGTGCCAAAACCATGGGCCCAACTCTAGGTGCTTTCGGCGCTTCGGGGTTCGGGGTTTCGAGATGTGAGATGACGAGGAACCTTTACCCTTTGAACTCCCAAATGTCGATATGCCGACGTGAATAGATCTTACACCATGCGTCACTGGATCGCATGACCCAGATTTTGTCTTGAAATATAGGTGCTTTCTCTGACGCTATATCTCGGGTAACTTGGTAGCCCCGATATCCCAGTGACCATCGATCAGCTTTATAGATGGGTCTCAGCCGCTTGACAACAAAACTTCGCCCGCTCGCTTGACTTTTAACCTGAAAAGAAATTCTTCCGTGCTGCGCTTGGGCGCTTCTTGTGCAACCTGCAGACCTGGGTAATTTTGTGCCCAAGGCAAATTTTTTTGCTAACATTAGGCTCCATGGGGGATAGAGTCATCCCTATGATGCTCTAAGAACTCACTTGCAGCTTCAATGCCTTGCTATTGGGCTATGGAATCATTTACTAAGCCGAAAATAATAAGAAAGAAAATGAAAAAAGAACCAAAAGGACAATATTTACAAACAAAGGAGCCGTCTAAGGCTCAAACAAAACATTTCTTCAGAAAATGCCCATTTACTGGGTTGTTGAAAACCTCTTCACCCTCCAAATCCTGCAACCTGTACGTGTTGTTTGAGAAAACCTCAGAGATTTTGAAAGGCCCGATCCATAGGGAGTCAAAATTGTTGTGTTTGCTCTTATCTTGCATGGGTGCATCCCACTTAAGCACCAAATCCCCGATCTCAAACTCTTTCTTCTTGACTTTCCTGTCAAAATCTAGTTTGACCTTCTGTTGATGGTCCTGAATTTTGTCCATTACCTGCTCTTTGGCCTATTGGACTTCCACCAGTTGATGAACTCTTCTGATCATGTCATCAGGCTCTTCTTGATGATCCTGGAAGAACTTTGCTACAGGAATAGCTAGCTAAGAAGGGAAAACAGCTTCTGCTCCATAAACTAATTGGAAAGGGGAGATGCCTATAGATCTCTTTGTGGTCACTCGATCGGCCCATAGAGCGAATTTCAACTTTTAATCCTAGGCCCTTTTGCTTTCCTCCAATAGTCTTTTTATGATCCTTATCAGGCTTTTGTTGGAGGACTCTGCTAAACCATTGCCCTGGGGATAGTATGGGGTGGAGTGAATCAGTTTGATCCTAAATTGCTCACAGAACTTGGCTAACGGCTCAACCTTGAATGAGGTTGCATTATCAGTAACAATCTTTCTTGGGAATCCGAATCTTGTGATGAGGTCTTCCAGGAATCCAATAATTACCTTGTGGGAATCACTTCTGGTGGGGATAGCTTCGATCCACTTAGTAAAGAAATCTGTAGCAGTCAGGATCCATCTGTGCTGACCACTGGAAGCAAGGTGGATTTCTCCAATAAAATCTAAGCCCCATTGCTGGAAAGGTCCTGAAACAACTATAAGCTTTAAAGGCAAAGATTTGAGTTGTTTCTTTCTTGAAAAACTTTGGCATGGGATGCAGGCTCTAACTTCTCTATAGACATCAGTGAACAAGGTGGGCCAGTAGTACCCAGCTCTGAGAATTTTGTGAGTTGTGGTCTTCCAGAAACGGTGCCCTCCACATAGGCCACTATGAAATTCAACCATGATCTTGTCGACCTCTTGTGGATTCATGCATTTTAAAAGCACCCCTAGGGGGTCTTTCCAGTATAAAATTCGATCGACAAGGCAGTATCTGACTGCTTTGAGCTTCAAAGATCTTGCCTTGTTTCTTTGTAAGCCATCTGGAGGCCGCAACTCCTGCAGAAAATATATGACATCCTTATACCAAGGACATCGAGCCAACAGGGGTTCTGTTTGAGGGTCTACATTAGACAGCTGATTATATTGATTTTCTGAACATGCATTGATGAAATCTACCCCCAAGGCTTTGCAATTTGCTTCAGCCAACAGCTTGGCTAAGCCTTGACCTTTGACCAGTTTGGTAGGCCTTATTTCCAAGTCAAACTCCAGGATCTTGGCTATCCACTTACTCCTCCTCCCATCTATGTCGGGCTATACAAGGATGTCCTTCACAGAGGTTGAAGGAATGTATGCGGTTACCTTTCAGTGCAGGACATAGACTCTGAAAGCTTTGAGATCTTTCACTAAGGCATAGGCCTGTTTCTCCATGATTTCATACATGATCTATGCGTATCTTAATGCCTTGCTGAAGAAGGCAATGGGCTTCTCTCGCCCTTCCTCATTTTCCTGCAACAAGACCGCTTCTACTGTATCAAAAGAAGCAAAAGAGAAAATTAGGAAATCTTTGGAATAGTCAGGACTGATCAGCACAGGTGCCTCAGTCAATGCCCTTTTTATTTGGACAAAAGATTCCCTGGGTTCAGTGGTCCATTTCACTTCATTTCCCTTCCTGAGCATGGCTGTGATGTGTTTCACCATCTCAGCAAAATTTGAGACGAATCTCCTCAGAAAATTAATCTTCCCCAAAAAGGCCTGAACTTCCTTCCTAGATCTAGGAAGTGACAGGGTCTGAATTGCCTCTACCCTGCTAGGATCAATCCTCACTCCCTCTGTTTATATTATATAGCCTAATAGCTTCCCTTCCTTCATAGAAAACAAATATTTCTTGGGATTTAGGGAAAGGCCAAACCTTCGACACTTCAAGAAAACTTTCCTCAGGTGACAGCAGTGCTCTTTATCTGACCTCGAGAAGACTGTGATGTCATCCAAAGAGATTACCACAAACTGATATTTCTCCCTGATGAAGGCTATGTCCATGGCTCGTTGGAATGTTTCTCCTACATTCATCAACCCAAAAGGCATTTTGGCATACATGAATGTGCCCCAAGTAGTGGTGAAGGTCATTTTTTCTTTGTCCTCGGGCATGACTGATATCTGATTATAACCAGAAAAACCGTCGATCATGGAAATCCTAGATGCACCGGTTACCCTCTGCAATATGTGTTCCATGTTGGGCAGGGGATAATTGTCTTTATTTGAGCTCCTGTTCAGGTTCCTGAAATCGACACAAAGCCTAATTTCTCCACTTTTCTTCCTCACCGGGACCAAATTGGCCACCCATTCAGAATATCTCAAGGGGACAATGATTTGGGCATCTAAAAATTTCTTCTCTTCTCTCTCCATGATGGGCAAAAACATGGGATTTATCTGTCTCAACTTCTTCCTGAATGGCCTAGCCTCTTCGTTCAGTGGGATCTTGTGCTCAATGACAGATGTGTCATAAGTCTTGAGGTCTTCATAGTCCCATGCAAACACATCAGCAAATTCCTTTAATAACTTGGTATATTCCACCCTCTGTTCATTGGTTAGGATGCTTGATAATTTGACAAACTTAGGCTCCTCCTGCGCGCCAATGTTACACTCAGTTGTGTCAGCATATTCATTTGAAACCTTACCCTTTACTGCCACATCATTCCCATCGAACAATCTTTCTAAAGGGACTAGTCCCCTCGGAATGTGATTGCTAGGCAGCTGAATAATCTGATGATTAGAAATTTCATTTAAAAACACCTCAGGGTGGGGGTCACCTTCCAGGTCAGGATCCTGATCAATGTGCAACGCAGAAAATTCATCAACAGATTGGAGAAATTTTCTGATTTCCAGATCATCTTCGAATACCTTCCAATGCTTGACATTGTCCGATACAGAGGGCCTATATTTTATTTCAACATCATATTTGACCATAGGCGGCAGAGGAACTTTGAGCAAACTAGCTGAGACAGCTAAAGAATCGGCTGAAGTGTTTTCCCCCCTCGGAATGAAAGAAATGTTAAAAGCCAAGAAGAAATTATCAATCAGGTCCCATACCTCATTTTTGTAATTTCTGAGGCGAGGATTATTAGCACGATAAGCATTTCTGACTTGCTGGATAATCAACTCAGCATCTTCAAATATTGCTATCTCTTTAATTCCCATTTCTTTTGCAGCCCTCATACCCAGAACAAGAGCTTCATACTCTGCCACATTGTTAGTGGTTTCAAATTCCATCTTGTATGACAGGGATATGGTATGTTGAGAAGGTGACATGAAAACCACTCTGGCGCCAGTGCCTTCACTAGAAGAAGCTCCGTCAAAAAACATCTTCCAAACAAAGATGGTTGGAGGGGGAATCAGATAATTAAGACTGGGTTGCTTTCTGACTTGGAAAGGGTCCTCAGGAGCATCAACAAGCTGCAATAAACTAGACCCCAAATTGGTGTCAAGTGCAAATATGGGGTGATTGGTGGGGTTTGCTTCGTCACTAACAATGTAGGCCAGCTGAGCTTCCCTATATAACCTCCTTTGTTCCCCTCTGAAGAATGGAATGGTGGCATACGTGAGATCCATATGTAATGTTCCTCCAAGCTTTTTAATCCAAGATCTTGACAACAACATGCCAAAATTGGGGGGGGACATCAGCTACCACAATATCCATGACCACACTCTTCATGGGCAGTTGAAACAAATAAACCACCAGGTCTTTGATGACTCCCAAACACTGCACTCTCCTTGAATCGAAAGAGTACAAATCATGATAAGTCTTTGTCACTTCCAATCCCAATTCTTCCATTACTATTTTGGGCATAAGGTTATGGGAAGCCCCTGAATCCATGAGGCATTTATGCAGCACTTTATCATGTATGTTCATGGAGGTGTAGAAAGGAGGGGATGAATCATATCTATCTTCTACCATGGGACCTAGGACAACTGCTGGCTTTTCATCTTGGAGATTTATTGAGTCCGTGGAAGGCTGGGGGGGCTCACATTGTAGCAGCTTGGAGAGGGACCATTTGAAATCTTCGTTTTTAACTAGTTCAGATAGGGGTACAGGAATTCTAATCTTCTAAATCTCATGCTAAAAACTAAAGGAGGAGAGAGAATTAGGAGCTTCCCTTACCTCAAAGACAGGTTCCTTGGTTGCTGGCAAAGCATTCTGAGTTTTCTTTTCTTTAGTAGTGGTTGTTGCAGATTTAGTAGGCCTTTCCGCTACGAGGGGTTGATCCTGGCTATCAAAATTCCCTTCTTTATTTTTTGACCTGAGATTATATTTGTTAGGAGTGTTGTTGGATTTTTCCCCTCTACTCAAATCGTTGATTTGAGTGTTGATAAGGGATTCTTCATATGCAGATTGAGTCAAATGAGGAAACAGGGAAGTGTCCTTGATGCAGTGGATCTCAAGGTCGAGTTCATCCACCTCCTCCCCTTCCTCATGAGAAACTAGGTTGTTCTGGAGAGGGGTTTGAATCCTCTAATCATCCCTATCTCTGCTCCTTTGTTCCCTTGGGAAATCCTGTGGCACATTGCTATTAGGCTTCCTGAAACCTCTGTTATCTGTATTTTGGGGATTTCTGTAGATGGGCTTCCCTTCTAATTCCCACCTTTCCATCCTGGCAAAAAGTGATTTTAGCATTCTAGCTGTCTCATCTGTCTGAAGGGGCAGGGGAGAGGAACTGGATGGGGAAGCTTCAAGCCTCTGCCTAGATATGTTCCTATCAGTAGTGTTCCTGAGTCGGTCAACAACCAATATGTTAGATTCTACCTCCACGGCTGCATCCTGTATGTGGGCCAGAGTAGTGGCTCTTCTTTCCCTCAACAAGAGGCAAAAATCAGGATCAAAGGCACTAGCATAAGTGATCTTTGCAGAGGCTTCTGAGGGTTTAATCTCAGCAGGGATTTTATTTTACATTTTATTGAATCTCTTGGAGAAGTCAGAGACAGACTCTCCTTCTTTTCTCTTCAAAGACCCAAACTCTGTCATGTAATACATGAAGTCTTTTTTATCTCCCCACTGTCTCAAAAAGGCATTATCCAAAGCCTCAATCCCATCAATAGATCCAGGAGGCAGGGCCTTAAACCATTTTCTAGCCTCACCTTGAAGACTATGGAAAAAAATCCTCATCCATACATATGCATGCATGATAAGATTATCATCCGTAAAACTGTAAAAGGCTTCTAGGTGTTCTTCTGCAGTTATGTCCCCCTCGCCTGTAAACTTGGGCAGCTGCTTGAGGTAACCATCTGCTGGGAGGGCATTGAGAGGCTAGGGTAACACAAGGGGAGCATACCTAGCAGCTATAATAGCCTCCATTCTGTTCATAGGGGGATTTTCTCCTACCATAGGGATATTATGTGGAGGAGAACTCGGAGGAGAAGGAGCTCGAAAAGGGGATACTGGGGATGAGATTCTAAGTGGAGTGGGAAACAATAGGGGATTTAGGGAGAAGGCCAACGGGCTTAAGTCAGCAGATGCTTCTCTTTGTGCAGAAGCGACAACAGTAACAAGAGGAGGAGTGGTAAAGCTAGGAGCGGGGAAATCTTCTGTGGTCCTAGATCTACGCCAAGGTACAGCTTCAGGGGACAGGGGAGTGACAAGGATTTCTCCCTCCAATCCCAGACCAGGGGGGGAAACTCAATAGGAACACTCCCAAAATTCAGGAAACGGGAAGCTTCAAAAAAGGTCTGCTAAGAAACTGAGGAGGAGAAAATGGAGTTCCTACAGAAGGAGATGGTGGATTACTTGGTTCGACAGAAAAATCTTCTCCTTCAGAGGCCTTTCCTTTTCTGAGAACCACCTCTGGATCAGTTTCAGGTGTAGCTAGAGGCAGTTGTAGATGGGACCGCGTGTGTCTGCCTCTGAAAGCCACAATTAACACGGCAGGTTCACCACAGTGGAGTCGTCACAATGGAGTCGCCAGGTGCATAGTAGCAATCTTCAAAGGCTCTAATACCTGATGCACCCTCAGAATCAGAGGCTCAATGTCGTTCAATTTCGGGGAAAATTTTCAACTTCGTCCCCGGCAACGACGCCATAAATGTTAGCATCATAAGTCACTCATGGATTGCAGCAGGAGCAGAGCCCGATGCCCATCAGTTTATGTCATGATTTGTTTATAAAAAGGGGGTGATCGAATGGAAGTTAACTCAAAAAAATATTTTTCTAACTCTGAAACTAGGTCAGGCATGCATGGGCAAGTGAGGTATTAGATAAACTTCAGACAGTGAGTTGTAGTAAGGGTGAATAGGGGGAATACTTGTATAAGAGAAATTCAAAGTTCTATCGTAAACATCAGGTTTCTAAAAGACTGTAGGAGAAAACATCTAAACGCGAGATCTTCTTACATTCAAACGCAGAAAATCAGAGAATACAACAATGCAACAATAAATCCTTTATCGTAACATAATTGCAATAATTCATGTGAATCAGTCAATCATGAATTCCCTCGGTATGAGATGAAAATTAGAAGGGGTAGGAAAATTGTCTGTCATTAAACAAGAAATATTACATACAGATGCATAACCATAGGACTAGAGTGTCTATTAAAAATTTACAATTGGGAGCTTCGCTCTACCATCGATGCTTTGAAAAGTATCAAAACTAAGTATACATACTCCTAAACATTTGCCCAACAGAGGCCTCCTAGACTTTCGGGATGAGGCATCTCTTCAATCAAATCTGGCCTGCACTCCTCTGTCATACACCACCTTAATTCTGCATGGATCACGCCAGGGGGTAGTTGAGCCCTTAAAAGTTGAATTAGCATTCACAGGCTTCCCTGGTGAGTCGAGGACTCGGCATGGCTTCTGTGGAAAGAACCAGTACAGAGGACCATCTCGGGAAGACTTCCCGCCGGGACATCCATACCTTGCAATTAACAAGTGAGGTGAGGTTTCAACCACCCTCTCTCTTCTTCATTTACTCCGAGAAGGTATCAGGGTTGAGATCAAGTTGAACTGGTACCTGGAGAACACGGTGATCCCTTTTGCAGCTATACCTGATGCTTCAGCCCTTTGTGCAACTCTTTCTATCGCCTCCAAGCGACTACGGGTTGTGACCTTGTGCCTATCTTCAAAGGTGCTTTCGGCATTTTGGGGTTCATGGATAGGAAGGAGAAAATCCTTTCTCTTCAAAGTTGCGATGGGCAAACTGTTGAGAGGGCCTAATAGGTGCCACGCGCCCCTCTTTGATTTGATGGTCCTGAACTAATTCGGTAATACTGTGGGCCCAGGTCCGGGACGTCTTCGACGCTTCACGTCTCGGGGATATGAAAGAGATGCTCCTTGCACTTCGAAGTCATGATGGGTGAAAAGGAAAAGAGCCTAATCACGCACCACGTGTCCCTCTGGGATGAATGACTAAGATCGCTCTCGGCTCTTCGAGACCCGTCTTGCCAAATGATAAACCTTAGCGCCCCTACTCCAGGCCTGCTCCTTTGTGACCAGGCACCAAAACCATGGGCCCGAATCTGGGTGCTTTCGATGCTTTGGGGTTTAGGGTTTCTATATGTGAGATGATGAGGAACATTTACCCTTTGAACTCTCGAATGTCGATATGCCGACGTGACTAGATCTTGCGCCATGCGTCACTGGATCGAACAACCCAAATTTTGTCTTGAAATATAGGTGCTTTCTCATACGCTATATCTAGGGTAACTTGGTATCCCCGAGATCCCGGTGACCATCGATAAGCTTTATAGATGGGTCTTGGCCGCTTGACAACAAAACTTCGTTTGCTCTCTTAACTTGTAACCTAAAAAGAGATTCTTTTGTGTTGTGCTTGGGTGCTTCTCGTGCAACCTGTAGACCTGGGTACTTTTGTGCCCAAGGCAAAAATTGTTGCTAACAGTTGGTACCATTAAAACTAAAACCTCAAAATCAACCATCAAATTGAAAAGTATTGCTACCAATAGCACCCATGCAATAATTGGGGTATTAAAATGGAAAAAAAAATCAAAGCGGTAAAAGAAATCATCACTATTGTAAACAAAATCATAAAATCAACCCTTAAATGCTTACTTTTAACATCTTAGTTTATCACTCCAAGCACAAGATAATACATAATGCCATGAAAATATCACCTTACACTTTAAAAATTCAACATCACTTTTTAATATTTTTTGAACTTTTAATAATAAAAAAATAAATACAAGTTACATTGAATGAAACATAAATTATTTCTTAAAAGTATTGTTATATTGTCCATATATGTTTATGGTTTAAGTAATTTGGTCCCAAAATCGCTACAGAGCTCCCTGATGTGCGTCCTTCCCCCCTGTCTCCTCACGCATGCCCTCCTCTCCTGGAGGGGCCTCTCCCCCCCCACCCCTTCCCAGTCGCCTCCCTCTCCCTCCTCCCTGGATGTTGCAACCTTTTCCTCTCTAATTGACTCTCTTCCCAAGGTGACCAAGCGCGCCCCTCCAAAGTTCATGAAAAACCTAGATCAAATCCCCTCGGTCCAGATCCAAGAAAGCTCTAGATCCCTTGCCCTAAAATTTGTAGACCATGCACTCATAGGATAGTTTACTAGAATCTGGCCCTCTCCGCGGGCTATGGAAATCTAGATAGACAAGAGCTAGAAACCCCATCTGAAAGGAAATATTTTGCATTTTCTATGCAGAAGAGGCTTCTTTGCCTTTCTCTTTGAAGACAAATCAGATCGAGATCTCATCTTCATAAGCAGACTATACTTTATGGGATCCAGAGGTATGTATATTAATAGCTAGACCCTAGATTTCAGCCCCGAGAATGATATTCCTATCGTAGTTCCAGTTTGGGTTCGCCTCCCCTTCCTCCCCCTGCACTGTTGGAATAATGAAACTATTTGTTCTATAGGTAATACCCTTGGGAAATATATAGATCGAGCCGAACCTAAAGATGGTCTCCAATCCTGTGCTCGGATCTGTGTAGAAGTTGATCTTGAAAAAGGCTTGCATGAAGCTATTAACCTCACTCTGGATAAATGGACCTATCTGCAACAAGTGGACTATGAACAACTACCTTTCAAATGCAAATTTTTTCATGAATATGGACATTTCACAAAGTACTATCCCAAGTCCCCCCCTGAAACCCCGCCTGAAGAATCTGAACAATGGCAACAACCTAAAAGGAAAAAACAACAAAGCCACGGTCAAAACCCTAAAGTCACCCCCACGCTACCCCTACCTGATACATCCCAAGACCCAGAATCTTCCAATATGAACTCAACTCAAGATCCACCACAAGTTGATCCGCCCCCCTTGCAAATTCAGACCACACCTCTGCCTACCTCCCCTCATAACCACCCCTTTGCGCCTCCTCTCCTCCCTTCAACACTGCCTTCTCCCCTTCACTCGTCTTCTCTCCCTAAGGAGGGAGAATTAGAACAAATCTTGGAAGAAGGCTCAGACTCAGATACCCATGAATCCCCCATCAGAAACATGGGTAGAAAATCAAATCTGCACAAGAGGGAAGCCTCAACCAGGAAGGAAATAGATATCGGGAAACAGACAACTTTGGATCAACATGCTAAGAAAGAAACAAGATAGACCAGGAATCAGAATGGACCCAAACCCCATAGGGGGGTAAACTCCAAGCTTCTAAATGATAAAATCAATCTCCTAGAACTGAGGGGACTAGGGAGTCGACACAAGCTCTCACTGATAAATGACCTAATTAAAGCAGAAAACCCTCATGTCCTTTTGCTCCAGGAGACTAAAAGGAAGGATACTAATATCCTCCAGGAAGGCAACTACATCTGGCATTCATGCAAAGGCATGGTAGTTAGTGCAAGAGGAGCCTCGGGAGGAATCTGCACCCTCTGGAATCCAAGTATCTTATGTCTACAAAATTGGCAATCTACAACGCACTGGATCAGAACTTCCCTTCTTCATATTCCTACGAGTAAGACTCTGAATGTCTTTAATGTGTATATGCCCGTTATTTATCAAGAAAAAATTGAATGTTGGTCCTCCCTCCAAAATCTTCATGGGAGTCTAGAATCTAAGGACCTCATTATAGCTGGAGACCTCAACACAACCCTCCACCCTAAAGAAAAGAAAGGAGGCACCCGAGAACGAGACTCCACTCATGAGCATCTCGAGGATCTCATATCCTCCTTTCATTTAATTGACATAAAACCTTATAATGGATGTTTCACTTGGTTGAACAGAAGGTTAGGACCTGGGCACATCACTGCTCGCCTAGATCGTTTTCTCTTAAGCAGTTCCTTCCTTGATGAGTATCTTTCCCCCTCCTCTCTCATTCTCCCCTGGACTGGATCTGACCATCAACCTATCACCCTAACTCTATCCCCTCCAAAAAAATTCGGCCCCATCCCCTTCAGATTCAACCCCCTTTGGCTCTTGGACCCAAACTTTTTTGATATTGTCACAGATGCCTGGAGCAGTTGGATACAAGGCTCTCCAAACTACATCTGGGAGAAGAAGCTAAAAAGAGTCAAATTGGCCCTCAAACATTGGGTTAAAATCACTAAAGAAAAATAACAAGAAGTCAAAAACAAGAAAATCAAGGAAATGAAAGAAAATAGATTGGAAATGGAAGAGGGACTCCCCACTCAATCCCTTCTTCTAAAAGAACAACAGGACTTCATAGATTATCAAAACATCCTCCACTCGGAGGAGGAAACTTGGAGGCTCAAATCTCGGAGTCTTTAGCTCAATTCAGGAGACAGAAACAAGAGATTATTTCAGAGACAAACCAAAGTCAGACTCTGGAGGAACAAGGTAAAGGAGATCACAAAATAAGATGGAACAAAAATAAGAGACTTTCGGCAAATCCAAGAAGAATCCAAAAACCATTTTGAACACCTTCTAACTAAGGAAGGTGTTGCAAATCTCAACATAAAAGAAGATATGTTGCTAAACATCCTGACTGTTGTCAATCATGAGGATAATCTTAAGATAAATCAAAAGGTCATAGAAAAAGAAATTTATGAGGCCTTATTCCAACTTCATCCAGATAAATCTCTAGGCCTGGATGGCTTCAACACCCACTTTTATCAAAAATGTTGGCACATAATAAAAAAATATCTCCTGAGAATGATCCAATATGTCCATAAATCTACAAAGCTAGGGGCCAACACAAATTCCACTTTTCTAGCACTTATACCAAAGGACTCAAACCCTTCCTCCTTCTCTAGGTTCAGGCCCATATCCTTATGCAATGTCTCCTACAAACTCATCACTAAAATCATAGCCCATCGAATTAAGCCTCTCCTGCATAAGCTTATCTCCCCAAATCAAAGTGGTTTTGTTGAAAAGAGACAAATGATTGACAACATCATTTTGGTCCAAGAAGCCATACACTCCAGCAGGGAACGAGGAGATCAAGGAATGATTATCAAAATTGACATGGCCAACCCTTTTGATAGCGTGAGACATAATTTTTTGTTTGCAATTTTGAGAAAATTTGGCTTTAGTCCAGAATTCATAGCATGGATTTCGGCCTACATTTCCAAGCCTTGGATTGCCCCTCTAATCAATGAGCGACCAAAAAACTTCTTCAAAAGTTCCAGAGGGTTGAGGCAAGGCTGCCCACTTTCCCCCCTCCTCTACATAATTATGGCAGAAACTCTTGGTAGGAAGATGGAAAAGGATCGAGCCTCCAAGGCCATTCCTGGTATCAAAATTGCTCGGGGGAAAAAGAGAATAAACCACTCCCAATTTGTTGATGACACTCTCCTCATTGGAGGCGCCTCCATTGTCATAGCCAAGAGATTAAAAAATGCTTTGGATAATTTTACCCAAACCTTGGGAGCCCTCATAAATAGTGCCAAATCCAATGTCTACGCCTGGAACACTCCCACAAGAACAACTCACCTAATAGAAAACATCTTTCGCTTTCCTCTCATTGAAAAGTGGCAAACCTTCAGATACCTTGGCATCCCAATTTGTCTTAAATCTCTCCCTAATTCATCTTGGAACCAAATCCTAGACAAAATTAAAAACAAGCTGGACCATTGGGGCGCCTTCTGGCTCAATCTGGTTGGTCGAACTGTGCTTTTAAAATCAGTCCTCTCTACTCTCCCCATTTTTCAATTCTCCTATCTTCTTGCACCCCAGAGCATTAAAACCTCGATCTCCCGTCTCCTAAGACGCTTTCTCTGGGAAGGGGGAAAGACTGAAACACAAATCCATCTTGTAAACTGGGATATTGTAAAACACCCACATAAAAATGGACGCTTGGGCATAAAATATACTACCCTCTATAACTTGGCTATGGGAGAAAAAATCTTATGGAATCTTATTTCGGGAAGGAAAGACTGGTGGAAAAAAATTCTCTTGAAGAAATACCTAGTAGGGGACAGACTCGGGTGTTTAGATCAACAACACTCCCAGAGCAATGGCTCTCCAATAGGGAAGCTTCTTTCTACCTCCATTCCCTTCATTAAAATTCAGCTCACTTGGATTCATGGAAATAGCCAGAATATCCTTATTGGAAAAGACAACATCATGAGAAAGAACCCACTCTGGCAGCACACTCATCTTCGACCTCGCATGAACTTGCTAGACTCACAAGGAAAAAAATACATCTCAGACATCTCTTCTTGGAACGTTGATTCAGGTGAATTGATAGGATGGAACCTTCAAAGTCTCCCAAGCAATCTTCAGGACACAACCCACCAGCTGCAAAGTATTTTAATAGGTTGTGCCCCCATTTGCAACACACTAAAAGATGGGAGAGGTTGGGGCAATGGTATTTACTCTGTTAAACAAGGATATTCACAAATTCTCTCCCAAATGAATCTCCCCCCCAAAGATAAGATATGGAATTCCCTCTAGAACAATGACAGTCCTCCCAAGGTAAACTCTTTTTGTTGTATAGTGGCACATGGAAAATTACTTACAGGGGAAAATCTTCTCAAAAGGAACATACATGGGCCTTTCAGATGTGAGATGTGTCGAAATGTGCAGAAAACCTCTCAGCATATCTTCCTTCTTTTCCCTTTTGCTATCTCTATGTGGAAAACAACTCTCCAAGGCCTCCACAGCAAAATCATATGGTTGTCTTAACCAAGAGAGCTTATCTCAAATTGTCTTTCCCTATACCGGGGCTCCTTCAAGAACAAACCTCTCTTCAAAGACTTATTCAAAGCCTTACCTAAGTACATTTGCTGGAAAATTTGGCTCTCCATAAATAGAACCATCTATTCCAACCTTCTCTCTCCCCTTGATCTTGTAGACAAAAAATTTGTTGCCCTCATGGTTGAATTATTTCTTTCCAAACCCAAACCCATCTCCTTCACCCCCTCCTCCACCTTAGAATTTGATTGGATCCACAATATTTTCCCCTCCTTCCCACCCACTCGCCACGCCCCCTCTCTAACGAGATCCTCTTGGAAGCTTCATGAAGACTTTGAGTTCTTACACTAGCGCAATGAGCAATAGACACACATTCTCTACTTCAACGAAGCATCAAAAGGAAACCCCAGGGTGGAAAGAGCGGGAGGGGTCATCATCTTCCCACGAGCAAATCAAACACTCTCCTTCCACTGGAGCCTTGGAATTGCATCCAATAATCAAGCCGAAGCTTATGCTCTATATGAAGGCCTTCTCCTCTCTAAAAATATGAGCATCCACTCCCTTTCAGTCATAGGCGACTCTAATATAATTATAAACCATGCACGCAAAGGCTCCCACCACCCGAATATTCACTTAAATGCCATACTCCAATGAATCTCAGCAATTATCAAACACTTCTCCAATATTTCCCTCTTTCGTGTCCTTAAACACAACAACCAAATGGTCGATACCCAAGCAAACCTAGTAATCACTCTGGAGCCATATTCGTTAGTAGTCAATGGACTCATGCAATGTAGACCCATCCCATGATCCAGTCACTCACCCGAAAGGAACTTGACACATGGCGGTCAACTCACCTGTCAGCTCAGCACGACACATGGGCTTTGAATCTGAACTGGCTCATGAACTCATCTCATCATAAAACCTCTCCCTTGATCCCGCCACTTGGCACATGAATTCAGGCTTAAAAGCTGCTTCACCTCACCTCTTGTCACCTTGACGCTCCCTCCCTCACCTCAAAGCGTGTCACTCAACACAATTTATCCATCTCCCCCGACTTTGGAGGTCACTTCGACATACTTTTGGCTACTCCAGAGCATGGCAACAAGATCTAGAGTGGGAGGAACTCACTCAGCATGACTACATGGGTCTACTATGCATTGAATTCCGGTAATGCAAGCAGTACCAAGATCAACAAAGGGTATGGTTGCAGCTCGTGTGTTCATCCAAAAATGGGAAATCAGAATTGTCCTTTGAATCTAGTGAAGGTGATGGAGCATATCAATAGACATATGGCTCATTAGTTAGGCCTATTCCACATTCCACAGAACAAAGAGGACTCTATTCCTCCTTCGAACACAGATACAGGCTCTCGCTTAACACAGACAGTGAAAGTAAAACTGAGAAGGAGCCCAGGCAACCAGTGTGCCATCTTAGTGGAAGAGCATGAGGAATTGGTTAACATGGTGAAAAGCTTGCAAATTCAGCTCAGAGCCCTCTCATCTCAATTCTTATCCATAAAAGAAATCACCATTCAGCACCGGGGAGAGCAACAACGGACCAAGGATGAATGTGAGGCACTAAGGAAGCAAATAGAAGCTCTTCAGTTTATGGTTGGACCTGTTTCTCCTTCATCCTCCCCATCATTTACTGCAGCCATCTCCAATGAAGCTTCCTCTCCAGGACCTCAACTATGATTGGATCTAAATTTGCGGCCTTCAGTAGAAGAAGAACCCCCAGCACCGGACAAAAACAATCTTTAAGTGTGCTCTATTTCATATTTTTTTTATTAGGCTCTTACTGTATGTTCTTTATGTAGAAGCTCAGGTCGACTTTAGCATAGTAGGAAGTACTGCCCCCACTCACCACTTCCTACTGGGAGATTACAAGGGGGTGATTTTTGTATTTACAGCTCCTGCAACTCAACTTTTGTGCTTCTCCTGCGATTATTCACAACTCTTTTAATATAATTTTCTCTGGTTTTTGTTAAACAAAATATATATATTGTCCATATTCAAAACATATGAGCTAAGAAATTTTATTATATTCTCCATAATCAAAACATAGAAATGATTCGTAACTTCATGTAAGATCATATATAAGTTAAATGCTCATTTCTAGTTACCATACAAACATCATAAGGATAAACAATACACACAATGTTTCATACACTTATTCAGATTGACTCATGGATTTTGAAATACCATCAAAGTCTACATTGCCTTCATATAAATGATTGGATGAAGATGTAGATGATCCATACACTTATCTATTGTCGATGAATGCATCATCTGAGTCTACATGCATGCCCAACATTTGAGATGTCAAAAACCTTTTGTATCTATGACTAGGTTCAAAAGTCTCTCATCTTGAAGTTATTTCTTGTGGCAACAACCTCTTGATAATCTTTGTTGTCTTGGAGTGAAGAGTTCCTCTCTTTGTCAAATTAAAGTAAAAAACAAGTATGTCAACATCCTCTAATTTTAATAGGCCAGTGCGACGACGAGTTGTATTTTGACCCTTTCTTTTTCTCTTTCTATTGACATGTTTCTCAACCACCATCTCTGGTTTATACACACCATTGAATGGGTGTGTACCTGTTGCATACCAATACACTTCAATTGCTACAACATCTTCATTTTGTTTGTCAATCTTTATAACCTTTGCAATTTAGAATGGATAACCATGTGGATCTTCGGTTGATAAGACTGCAATCATGCTACACTCTTTAATATCATGCATTGAACCCCTATAAAGTTCTTCCATGGATTCACGTTGTGCATGTGATCTTCGAGAACCAATATACATTTCTCTTTCCTTTGCTTGTGTAAATTCACCTTGAGATTCTTGTTGTTCGACAATGTTTCTTCCTTCAGATTCATTTGGCATATTTTGTGACCAATGAAATGGAGTCTTCAAAAATGTAACTTCATTTGTTGAGCTTGAAATTATGTCACTTTGACCATTGAAAAAAGACTCCCACCAAACAAAATCAACAACATCAAAGTACTCATATGTATATTTAATGGAATTTTTTATTTTTTCCAGGCATTCAAAATAATATACATCTCTATTACACCTCTATGCATTATGGATTTCAACAACTGGTTGTAATAACAATAACCTTGATGCAAATATTGGACAATCTGGAACAAAATTCAAAAATTCTAAACCTGATGAAGGCCTCCATTATGCAGTAGTTGAATATTGATTTCCCCATATAAGTGTTTTCCCATCCACTTTTTTGAAACAAAATTGATGTTAGAAGATAATGTCATTAAGTTTCTCAATACATTTTTCTTCACCATGTGATCCCTGAATAAATCTTTCCATATGAACAATTTCTTCTAATATGTGAAAAACAAGCTCTGGAATGTATGATTTCTTAATTCATTCAATTAATGATGGTAGGATTCCAACATTTTTCCTCTTCTATGTTACTGAAAACAATTGAACATTTGATCAATATGATCATGAGTGTTTCCAACAAGAATGAAACGGACTTTCACCTTTTGAAAGATTCCCAGTTGAACAAGCATGCTTAGATACCCAAACACAATTTGATTTTTGTTTTCACGACTAGTGTTGTCTAACTGTAGATATAGAACTTGAGGAAGATTTACATACCAGTGAGTGAACACAATATGAATTATGGTGATGGTCAGATTTTTATCATTATGAATATTTGGAGCTGTGAAGTAAACCCTTGGACACCTTTTTCCATTAAAAACCATACAACCAACCAAGTGAAACTGAATGAAATTCTCTTCTTGTAAATTTTTTGGTGTACAGACAAAATGTGATAGAAGTGTTTTCTTATGGTCCATGCCATCAATTTTCATACCTAAATATTTTTTTGGAGAATCATAACACTTCTTCTGATAATTGTACAACTTTTTCCTTTCACTTGATTGTTGATTCTGATATTCTTGAAGTGCTTTGACTATGGAATGTTCACATGACATTAAATGAAAATATTGATAATATGTTTTCATAGTTGCTAACTATCCAATTTAAAAAAACAAAATAGTGAATACACACCTCTTTCTACCTCTTCAAATTTATCTCTTCTTGATTTAAGAGTAGCACATGTACTGCAAACCCCCATCCTTGACTTTTTAATAATACATACATTGTTGAATTGTTTCTTCCATATTCTTGTAAAATATGCATATGTAATAAAATTACCATTTCCTTCAACACCTTCAACATATTCTTTGTACAAGTTGTAGATTTCCCTCTTTGAGAAATTATCTGAAGTATGTATTGTCTCTCTAACTGATATACACTCTCCATGTTTGGAAAAGAATTCACACATACATGACAATGTAGTGTTTGTCAATGGCCCACTCTCTTGCCCATGATGTACCTTTGAATAAAATTAAGGATCATTTTCCAACCTTGTTTGGATTCTTGATAGACAAAGATTATCAATTGAGTGATTTTTTTTAAAGTCTTTCTGCAAAGTAAAAGATTCCTAATGTGATAATCATATCATGTATTAGTGGATATCATGCACCCCATTAAATATGAATTTTTCATGCTCTTATTCGTTGATAAATATGTCTTCCTTTTATTCAAGGCATACATGTAGTCCATGTTTTTCAAACAATTCTTTTGACAACAATCACTTGAAATCAAATCACTTATGGAAACTTATTTAGTGAGAAATTATTTCCTATACCTTGTATAACTAGAATGATTTTGATTGATATATAAAGGTATAGTCCTGGTCCTAGACATAATATTTCTTTGCAATGTCTCCACTATTTCATCATCCTCACTAGAAGTAATCTCCTCATCACTTGAAGAAATATCAAGCAAAACATTGTCAGGAGACCGAACAGGAGAATGTCGATCACCTTGATTTGTTGCAAATGAATGATTGATAACATGATCTTCATTCATATGTCCCTCATCATATTCATTGATAATCTCGTTTATAAGAAGAATATCAAACTCACTAGAAAAATGGTTACCATCCTCACCAATGTCATTGGATCTTCCATGAAAATATCCACTTGAAGGAAAATCATTATCACCCTTAATACTATCAATTCCATTAAACACTTCTCTAATAAGAATGTCTTCATCATCAACAACATCATCAGCAGTGCCTCTAAAATATTTGCATGGAGGAAAAACATCATCATCGCCATTGGTGCCTTTAAATTGCCCACCTGGAAAAAATTACTCACCATCGACATAATCATCTTCAATACTTTTAAAATTCCCACTTGAGGGAAATTATTCATCATCCTCATGAGTGCCTTGAAAATTCTCTCTTGGAGTAAAATTTTCATCATCATCATCAATACCTTGAAAATCCTGAATTGGAGGAAAATGATCATCAACATTGTTACCTTTCAATTCACCACTCGGGAAAGAGTGTCCACCATTGACATAATCATCTTCACTGCTTTTAAAATCCCCACTTAAGGGAAATTCTTCATCATCTTGCTTAGTTCCTTGAAAATCTTTACTTGGAAGAAAATCTTCATCAGTACCTTGAAAATATGCACTTGGAGGAAAATCATCATCATCAACATTCTTTCCTTTAAATTCCCCACTCGGGAAAAAGTGTCCATCATTGGCATAATCATCTTCACTACTGTTATAATCCCCACTTGAGGGAAATTATTCATCATCCACTTTACTACCTTGAAAATACTCTCTTGGAGGAAAATCTTTATCATCCTCATTAGTACTTTGAAAATCCTCACTTGGAGGAAAATCATCATCATCAATATTGTTACCTTTAAATTCCCCACTCAGGAAAGAGTTTTCACCATTGGCATAATCATATTCACTACAGTTAAAATCCCCACTTGAGGGAAATTATTCATCATCCTCGTTAGTGCCTTGAAAATCCTCACTTGGAGGAAAATCTTCCTCATCCTCATCAGTACCTTGAAAATCCTCACTTGGAGGAAAATCATCATCACCAACATTGTTTCCTATAAATTCCCCACTCGGGAAAGAGTGTCCATTGGCATAATCATCTTCACTGCTTTTAAAATCCCCACTTAAGGGAAATCCCCACTACTTTTAAAATCCCTATGACTTTTAAAAAGTTCAGGGCTGGAATAATTTCACATATGTTAGTGGGGATTTACTCTACAAAGAAAAATATCATGGAAGTCATCAATGTCTTTCATATCGATAAGGCACAAGAAAGAAGGAAAAAGAAACAAAAAATAACAGAGGATGAAGCTGTTAGAGTAGACAGACAAGAACATGAAAGAAGAAAGAAAATTTCTCATTCTAGGTTATCACTCCTCGCAAGAAGAATAAACAAGATAAACACAAAAGAGCAAGGGTCGGGGATGATTCCATTCCTATTGATTATGAAGAAATCGTTGATTTAGATGAAACTCATTTAAATCATAAGAGGAATAAAGCAAATGTTGTTGATGATGAAGAAACCATCATTATCTATGAATATCATAATGAAAGTCCTAAAGGTAACATAGAAATAATAACACCATGTACATATCTAGAGGATGGTATTATGAAAACAACAAAAAATGTCATTCGAAATAGATTGAGGATGACGGACTTAATTGATGATGGTCATACATTTCAGTTGAATGTGAAGCAACTTTATAAACCCACAGAAGGGAAAGAAAAATATCAAATTAGAAAACCGCATCACTTGCATATTCACAATTTGAAAGCATTGATCAGGTACAATCCATATGCACATGTGGTTGACTACCTAGTTCTTGTTGACCCAATGGAAGTTTCAAGTAGGGATGAATTTGATAGATAAAAATGGTTTGACTACAAATATTATGTGATTGAAGGAAATAATTCTACAGAGGCTAGAAGAGAATTTATGCAAGAATATCCCAATAACCCTCTTTTTGAGATAGTCAAATGCATAATTTATATTGGTTTATCAGATTCAGAAGCAAAGTTATTGGCATGGGATCATAACACTAATAATGAGTATGGTATGTCCATGACTTTCATTCAAAGGGTGAGGTTTATTCATAATGAGTTTTTTGAAATATGTCGTGGGGAGAGATCAAACGTTGATGTGAAGTTTCAGAAGCAATGTTGTATGGAAATAGGCTTCCCAATTGATGATGAAAATGAAAAAGAAAAAAATCGCAAAGGAAGTGATGTATTCAAAGTTGTGGATAGTTATTTTCAATTGAGATTTAGAACTGGACAGGTATGAGATTTGATAGATGAGATCTTCAGTCTATGGAAAATTATTGGTATAAAAATCAGAGAGTTAAGAAGGATAAACCCTTGATATATAGCACAAGTAAGACAGGTCCTGAAATCAAGAATTTGCTAGAAGATATGACTATAACACCTTGGAAAATGATATAAGGAGTGAATGCTAAGAAACTTATCATAGATATATTATCACGTGTAAAGTCGAGTGAATTGTCAATGGAAGAAATGTGTGATGAATTTAAAAATTAAGTTTGTTGAGTTATTTTTATTTATGTTAGGAAAAGAAAATTATTTTTTTTCAGTTTAACATATCAATGTTCTAAGTATTTTATTATATATATCATTACAACATTATTTATTTTTTTAATTTAGTCACAAGGTGTATATGAGAATACAAGAGGAAATGGTTAAGATGTTGAATGAACAGAATTGGGATGATGTTAAGCTCAACTATCCAGATTCAAGCTCTACAACAGTATTGAAACAATTTTTTGTTGCATTAAAAAATGTATGTTAAGGATTTGTTCTCGGGTGAGGTTTATGTTGAGGATTTGTTCTCGGGTTCAGGTAAGAATTATGATATAACAATTATGAAATCATACGTCAATCTTTATTATTTTTAATTTGTCATTTTACATTATTTAACTTAATTTTTTATTTTGTATTTGGTGATTAGGTACAACACTAGTGTGTTTCTTATAGAAAGGAAGAAATTGCATAGTCATTGAAAGTGAACCACTACAGTGTGGTTTTATTTAGAAAAGAATTAATGTTATTCCATATCTTCCAGATGAAATGCAAGAAGTTGGATTGAGGAAAGGAGATTTTAATGAATCAAAGGTGGCAAAAATGTCAAAGGAACCTCAAGTACCATTAGGAGGATTGATTGGAAAACATCACTTTGGAGAACTTGCGGATATCAAAGACCCAATGGAAGAACAAAATGACACATTGGAAGCGCATAATGATGTACAAGAAGATGATAATGTGTCTATTGAGAATGATAAATTTGGGATATATGATATTGTTGATTAGTTTTAAGATGCCCTTGAAAACGATGCTTAATTTTGCAAATTTTTGATGAGCTATAACTGTAATGTTTTGACTTTCAGATATTAAAATAAGAATGAATATGTATATGTTGTTGTTTTATGATTAATTTTTTTATTATTTTATGTTTACTTTTATTTGTATGTGAATCACTATACTAGGGAAAATGACTTGAAATGTTGTCATTTTTTTCTTCAAATGTATAAAAATATGAAAAAAATTGTTAATTTTTTAAAAATATTTCACTTTTCTTATTCAATTATGTCCATAAAAATGCTTTATTTGACATGCTATTTCAAATAAATAGGTACCAAAATGTATAGATTTTTTATTATATATGGCTTTAAAATGTATATTTTTTTGCTAAATATTTAAAAATAGTGTTATTTAAATACAATTTTTTTTCTATGTATTGAAGTAAAGGTAAACAATGTGTTTTTTTTTTTAACAAAAGCGAGTAGGTTTTTTATTTAATAAAAAAAAGTGGCTGAGCCACATAAGGATTACATCTTAAAAGCCTGAAAGTGAAGCAGACCTTTCCTTGAGCCAAAAAACTAACAGCCTGTAGAGACACATCAGGCTTATACAGTCTTGCTCTGAAGTTAACACCTAACAGCAACCAAACGCTGGAATCCAGAGCCCGAGCAACTTAATTAACATCAGAATATGTCTTCATCTGATCTCCCTTGCACCTATGATGCCCTTCAGAAATCTTACTCACCTCAGTCTTTTCCTTGAGGATCCTGGCATGCAGATTGTTTGTTATCTCAGGCATCCTAGTTTCATTCTCCTCCAGACGATTTCCCTCACGTTCCTCTGGAATCTAAAGAGTTTGGCTGCAGCGGCGGACCCTTCTACTGATATTTGTAATCCCGTCCTCTGTTCCTGCCCATGAGTCCTGAGAGGAGGAACCGAAGCCTTTGGAGGGAGCCATATAAATGCTCAGTCCATTGCTCAGCAACCTATTCAAATGTGTTAACAGATCACTCCTGAAAAGTATCCATTCCATGTTCAGAACTCCCCCAGGAGAGCTCAAATCGCTCCAGAGATCATTTGAGGCAATGCACCTAGGGAAAAAGACACAGACTAAGTGCATTATTGAGTTTAAGAGATCCCTTGCTTAGGGAGACGGCTTCATTAGCAGCTTGATCCGCTATTCCGTTATGAGCACGAAGAACATGGTAAAAGCCAATATCACTGAACTTTGGCAGCAGAGCTAGAATGTGTTTCATCACTTGCTTCAGATGACAGGAGGGTGGAAGATTTTGAGTGATGATCGCTTGAATGATCAATCTAGAGTTCCCCACAACCGTTAGATCAGTAATTCCCAGATGCGAGACTTGGATCAAACCTTTCCATAACGCAAGAGCCTCCGCCACATTATTTGTTTCCACTCCTAATCCCCAGGAGAACTTCCAAATCAAATTTCCTCCGGGATCAAAGAGCCCCCCTCCTTCTCTTGCCTTCCCTGGATTCCCTTTTGAAGCACCGTCAAAAACCAGCAGGTGTCTTCCTACTCTTTTTTTCCAGGTCAGGAATTCAGTGCTATTCTTTCTGATTTCCCAAGCCTGCAACTTGGGGTCCTAGCCTGACTCAGAGAGTTTACCTAGGTTCAAGGGGAGGAACCAAGATTATTCCAAGGAATTGAGAGGGGAACAACTGAATTTAGCAGGCTGAGAGCGTAGAAAGTCACCCATCAGAGCTTTAATTTTGACCTCTACCTGAGGGGGGCTAGAGCAGATACCTCGGAAAATCCTATTATTTCGTTCAAGCCAAAGTTTCCAGCATATAAATTTTGGCAGAATCAGCCATGAGAATCCTAAAAATTCCTTCGAATGAGAGGAAACAGGGGAGGTAAGAGCCCATTTATTGAAAATAGAGGAGACCTCTTCAAACTGCAAAGAAA
Organism: Picea engelmannii; assembly: GCA_009831015.1. Lineage (NCBI taxonomy): Eukaryota > Viridiplantae > Streptophyta > Pinopsida > Pinales > Pinaceae > Picea > Picea engelmannii. Next base: position 1,131,274 of record ML782322.1, on the reverse strand, counting down.
ATGACCAAGGGGAGGTCATAAGGCCCCAGACTTCTTGGGCGAAGGGGCAGGAGAGAAAAAGATGGGAGGTCGTCTCTTCATTAGCCAAACAGAGAGGACATCGGGAAGGGCCTTCCCAGCCTTTCCGGCGCAGAACTTCGGCTGTAAGAGCACTATTGTGAGCCAATAACCAAGTAAAATGATCAACTTTGGGAAGGGATTTACTGGACCAGACAAACTTCCAGACCCCTGGAGAGGAGGGAACATGGGGGAAAGACTTGATGCATTTGTACCCTTCAACTATTGAATAGAGCTCGGATTTGGATCCCCAACATCTAGCATCCTTCAAATGATTATCTATAGGAGATTTCCCCTGCAAACAATGGAAGAGCAATGCCTGTTCGTTTAATAAATGAGACGAACAGTCCGGTATTTCCCATCCTTCCCAAAGATGTTTGTCATCTGAAGTCCATCTGGAAATGGCTGATAACATAGTTTTCTCGGTACTTGTGAGGTGTCTCCTTATCCCTTCCATTCCTTCCAAGGTCCCAAGTGGGGGATGTCCTAGGATGGAGTCTTCCCAAATCCTGATTTTCTTACCATTTCCCGGAGACCAAGTAAGAGCTTGAGGGAAGAAGGTCAAAGCTTTCGAACAAAGGGAGAACAAGGGAGACCCCTTAACCACTTTTGGACTCTTATCCAAACATTGAAGTCTTGATCCAGAAAAATATTTCTTCCAGAGCGCTTGTTTACTCCAGGTTGAATTCCCGGTGACCATATTCCATAGAAGCTTTGCTCCCAGTGCTAAATTTTGAGCTTGGAGGTCTCGCAGCTGCATCCCACCTTCCAACAAGGGAGCTGTGACCTTTGTCCAGTTAACCAGAGGGAGTCTGTTTTCATTATGCTTCCCCCCTTTCCACAGGAATCTCCGGAGGAGCACTTCAATTTTTCCAAGAAATGTACTTGGGGATAGAAGAAGAGAGCCTTGAAAGACTGGCATACTAGCTAGAACGGATTTAAGGAGCACAGTTTTCCCTGTTAAGTTCAGACAAGAGGCTCCCCAAGCTTTGATTTTTGCTTGCAGCTTTTCAATCAGCGGGCCCCAACTGGAGACTTTCGGTTTTGCATTGAAGATTGGGATTCCCAAATAAGTGAAATCTGTCCATAGGTAATTACCTTCAATTTTCAGAATTCGAGCCAGATTATG
>ML782322.1:1057109-1126900 GCA_009831015.1 Picea engelmannii | reverse complement strand
CACTTGATTCCATCAAGGGAAAATTCCACCATGATAGAGTACTCCATATAATAAACACAAGAATGTCATGTGAGTGTCATATTGAACCATTGAATTACTAAAAAAGCATCAATAAACCATATGAAAACATTGCTAGTAGGTTAGGGTTAGATTAGGGATTAAGTCAAGTGTTAGGGGTAGAAAATCAAAGGAATGGATTTGATCTTTTTCATTTCCCTTAAACCACAATTACCAAAATAGGGGTTTGATTGAGGTCATAGCTTGAAACCAAACCAAAATGAATCACATATATTTCACACATGCATGATCAAGACTTTGTGTCAAGGCTTCAAAGGACACACTATAACAACTATAAGGTAGAAACATCAAGTATATAAACAAAATACTTTGTGCTCAAAATTCATTCAAGAGGTCGAATGAAGTTTGACCTCTACATGTAAGGTTGAGTTCAACAATAATACAACTAAGAATAATGAGTTGGAACTATAAGAAAATTATGAGTTGTAGTTAAAGGATCAAAGGACACACAAAACACCCATTAGAAACTTTACTTATGCATGAAAAACACTCAAACAATGAATGAAATCAACAAGTTGTTAGTCCTACCTTCATTCGATCATGACTGGGATGTTCATGATATTTCTTTTCCATTTTTTCTAGGCTCGAAATCTAGGAATACTACTAGAATACCGGTTTCCAAATGCATAGTGTCAGAGAGCTTAGAGTATGTCACATAGCTCAAATTTTATCCATAATGGATAATCACTCAAAACCAACAAAGGAGAACAAATATCACAAATGCCTAATCTCCCAATCCTTCACATGGAAACATGAATTGGGTAATATCGGATCCAAACCACAAAAGATAAGACACACACAGTCCTTAGCTTCAAAGAATGAATTGTAGAGGTAATCTAAACAACAACCTAGACAATATAGTTAATGTAGATGTAGGATACAAGGTAGGAAAATGCATTGTAGACCTAATCATCAACCACAATTAGATTATATTGGAGGGTTGAGGATGTCAAGCATCATATGTGTGCACTTTCCCTATTAGATCAATGTCAAAATCCTAGTACAAGATGTCCAAGTGATTCCATGGAAGCCAAGTATTCTCTATATCAAATCCCAATATGATCGGTAGGGTGGAGCATTGTTTTCCAATGTTATAAATGTGTTTCAACTTGAGCATGTTTATACTAAGGTTTGGCATGGTTGAAACCTGATTTTGACCTTATGTTATATATATTTTTGTTTATTATAGTGACCTAGGAACAAGTAGAATGTATCACCAATTGCCAATATGCTTGTAACTATGATTCAACTTCACCCTTCACAACTCACTTTTACATTTCTTTCTATTTGATTCATGAAATAACTTCATGTGCTTTGGGTTGCAAGTATCAAAACAATCAAGTGATGAGATATATAGCCATGCTAACCATTCTTATATCATTTCATTCATCAATGAATAAACCACTTATAGAGAATTAATCACATGCAACCATACCATTGACCTTATGCATTCATATGTAAACGCATCATCACAATAATCCTTTGAGAATCATATCACCATTTCTAATAAGATGTATCAACCATGAATCACATCAAAAGTATGTAATATTTCCATAATCAAGAAAACACATTAGTAACCTCACAAAAAAACCTTGAACCACAACCCTCAATCAACAAGGTATAATTTTTTTTTCCATAGTGCACACTAGTAGGACTCCCTATAGTACCTAGCATGACTTTAGGTCCAATCATCATATGATAGGGTGATATGAAGGCTTATTAGGATCATAAAAGAAACCAAAAAAAATGATGAGTATCTTCATTATGATACTTCACAATTGTGTTGACCATTTTCAAGGTTAACATCTAGTGACCAAATATGTGCATTGTTTGTAGAAACGTGTGTGAGCCTTCATATATCTAGTTTTGCAACACAAAATTGGGTTAGTTGTCAACAAATTAAATCAATAGAACTTGGAAAAATTGATTATGGTGGGAAGGTAGGCACTAAAACTCATATCCATCCTTGAAAAAGAAAGATATGGATAGAGTTAGGTTGATGTTCTGCAATGGGTAAATAAAAGGGATTATGAAGAAGAACTAGGAAACATAAATATTTGTCAAACATTCATACTTTCCCAGCCTTTGCAATGATTGAATTCATCGTGTCTTATACATGAAAAATGAATTCCAATCCTACCCTTAACACATTATTTTGGTCACTCTGGTGATGTCTCTACAGTTATGTGTTCAGGCTCTCATAAGGACCTTTTTCCTGAGAAAAGTGATTGTTGTCTTCCTTTACAAAACATATTTTTATAATGAGTTCGCAGGTTGCATATGTTGTAGGGTGCGAAAACCCTGATTCTCACAGGCTGCTCTATACCTGGATTGCGAGGGGTTCGCAATTTTCTCTATAGACAGGATGCGAACATGCTTCAAAGCTAAAAAAGGAAGAAAAGGTTACGAAGGTTATAGAAGAGGATCTTCTAGAAAATGAGTTGGCATTCCCATGGTTGGCATCCTACTAACTCCTCAGATTTAGTGGGATCATCCTCATCCCTCTAACCATCTCTCCTTCTCCTATATAATGAAAGGTTTCTCAAGGAAGAGGTTAAGCAAGATTGAATAGAGAATTGATGAAAGAATAGGTTCAGAATTGTGTGAGGAATCCTGTTTGAATTGGTGCTTGAGGCCTCCATTTGTCCATCAAGCCATAGTGGATCTTCTTCATGCAATTTTGGAGAAAGTGTGTGTGTTGGAACAAAGGACCACCGAAAGGGAGCTTGCAACATCAAGGCAATCTGGTTGTATCTTCTACTTTCATTTAATATAATATAGTGGCATGTCCCTTTCCCATAAAATCACTCTTATTTTATTACATGACTCCTTGATCACATGTTTAAGTCTTCATTGAATGTATTATTGTTGCTTTCACTTTGGTCTATTTGTGTTGTTGTAGATCTAACATTACAAGGTCGTCAAAGCAAAGCAAGGACAACAAAGACATAAGGAAGCGATATCTAAAGGTATGTCACTTATTCCTTCTTTGATGACAAATTCAATGATAGTAACTTAGGGAAAGCGTCATGTCATGTCCTATTTTGTTCTAGATCTAGGTGGATCTAGGGAGATCAGTTAGTGTCCGCATATACCAATTTATCCTATAACAAAATTGGCGACTCCACTGGGGATACGACTCATTTTGTGGTTTTTTGATTGGCCATTTTCTCTTAGCCTACTCTTTTTCATTTCCAACCAGTCTCTGAGTCTGTGGGAGATCCATATAGACTCTTTGGACCTAGAAGTTCACTTAGATTTTTTGTCATTTTTCCAAAATCTCTTTGATTACAAACAGTCTCGCACTGTAGCTGTTTGGAGCCTGCGAAAACCCTTGATTTTCTCACCACGGTGTTTAAACCAGTGCGACCTTTTCGCACCCTACCTGTGTCTAGACTGCGAAAATACCTGATTTTATCACTGCACCCCACTCCTAGGCTGCGAACTCGTTTGTAGAATTTTTGGATTAAGTCTTCTTGTCTTTTTTATGCCCAGATTTGTTTGTTTACCTGTGAAGAACTTCTTTTGCCAATGTTGGATTGTTTGTTGATTTCAAATCTCGTGGTTGATTTGTTTTCGAAGATCGAAAACTCTTCTCAATCATTTTTTCCCAGTTTTTTACTTCTTGACCTTTTATCGACAAGGGTATAATCTCTGATTCTAAGATCTGAGTCCTTGTTTGATCAAAAGTCTTTGATTGGATTAAAAGTTGGGATTGATTGTGTTTTTTATTGCTTGATGCCTGGAAAGTTCTTTGTCCATGTGCATTTGGTGAACTACTTTCTTGTCATTTTTATTTTTATCTACGTTGAAAGTTTGATTTGGGTGCTTGTTGAGTGTATCAATTTTCATTGATTACTTGAGCTTTCTTCCTTACATCCCTATTTTGGTTTGTGAAAGAAAAATTAAATCCATTCATTATTGTTGAGTAATCATTCGTAAGAAAGTTTTTTCTTTCAAAAAATGTTTTTTTAGAAAAATATAAAGAAGAGAAAATTGAAAATTTTCATTTTTATGGTTGTTTGCAATCGTGTTCAAGAAAAAGAAAAGTACTTTTCGTAGATTATAAGTTCCATAAAAGACACCTTCTCCCTATTGTAGATAGAATTCATTGAATGAAAAATTGCATCCTTCATCTCTATTTGCATATTATTGCGTCAAGGTATCAACAACATTGGTTTCATTTCCATATTCCTCTTGCGTAAACAACAACCTCTAAAACACAACGCAATCTAAAATTTATTAGTAACTTTTATTTTCTAGAAACTCTTCTCACCAACATTAGCTAGTCTAGCACTTTGGAATAGGTTGTAAGGCACACTCTCCAAAGCATAAAACACATGGTAGCATCTTGTGATAGGGAGTGTTGAAATCCATTTGCAACATTTTGTCCTGGGAATCCCTTCTCACACAAGGGTCAAACCTGAGGTCGCATTAATACTGGCAGAGCTACTCACCCTGCTTTGTTGGTCTTGGTGTAGAGATTGTGTGTATTATGGGGGTCTCTTGAAGGTATACCCACAATTATGAGTGGAAGCCTCTCGAGTTGATTTTTGGCTAGATACCCTGCCTTTGCGTGTGGATCGGACTGTCGATTGTTCCCCCAGGCATCATTGTTGTTCTTGGTAACCTTAGTGGCCTATATTCTTAGCTATTGTTAACACAAGGTGACTTTGGAGGGGAAAGTCTCTATGGTACCTGGAATCGACGTTGGCCAAACTCACTCGGGCTCCTTGGAGGGTATACCCACGATTATGTGTGGGATCTTGCACAAAGGTGTAAGTCCGTTAAGTCGGTCGTCAACGTAACTTTTCCACCCGCTCTATCCTAGCCCCTTTTTGTCTCGACTTCAAGACATTGGATTTCATCACCAACTAGTGACTTCGGAATGAGAAGGTTTGTTTGCATGGTTTGAACTCTAGATTTCATTAGTGACTGTTGTTGTTTTCTGTAGTTGGCCATAGCATTTCTTTCATAAGATATTTAGCTCGATCAGCATTGACCCTCCATGTCGCTTGTGGAGAATGCAAGGACTACCCCCAGAAGATATGGAAGGTTCTCAACCCTTGCCTACCAACTCATCGGAGGGCTCTCCTCAACAGAGCGAAGTCCAAGACATTGCCACTCCACGAGTGGAAAGAAATGTCTCTTTAGAAAAATTCTGAATTATAGATTCTCTAGAGGGATTTCAACTTCCTCTAGAATCTGTGAGATGTATTGTTCGAGTGAATTCATCTGGAGAATTTTTTTTAAGTCTTCTGGATTACCAACCGAACCTTTCTCAGGCCCTGAAGGTCAGGATACTTTTTGGACTATTGGCATTTTTAGATGGGCCCTCTTTGGCTCAGGAGCAGGTGTTGATATCATTGTCACTCCTGAGCTGCCCAAAACATCTGATACAGATGAGATACCTTTTACTACTGCCTATTATTTCCCTGGTTCAGACACCCAACCAGTCGACCCTAACTCGACCATCCCCCTTCAAATGGCCCATTCTACAATGGTCCCAGACGCTACAAATATTTACACTAGGAATACAGTGGCTAGCCAATCTCCCATTGGCACACCACTTTTACCTAGACATACCCCGTCCCTTCCCCCTAGATATAATCCGTTAAATGCTTCTATCCCTATTCCTACTCAGCGTCCATCTGGAGCTTCTAGAGTTTTTCCCCCTCCTAGACACAATGTTGTTGCAGTTTTTATTCCGACACTCCCTCATGTCCCCTCTGGAGGCTCCTATCCACATTTTACTAGTGGAGTTGGCCCTAGTGGCATCACTCAGTGTTTCACACCTACTTCTCATATTCCTGTTGGCGGACAATTTAACTTTGGAGGACAACCCCCACCTGGAGGTCAAACCCACATTGGAACCTTACCCCCATATGGAGGTCAAATCCCAATTGGAACACCACCCCTAGTTGGAGGACAACCCCCACCTACCCCACCCTATGGATAGAACATACCTACGGCCTTGACAAAGTATTGGAACTATCTTACCCAAGGTAATCCTTAATCAACTGGGGGGTAATAGCCTCAAGATAGATCTTTCATATCCCCTAGTACAGGCCAGCCATACCCAGGTCCACCTAATCCCATCTTGGGTTCAAACATTCAGCCTAATATCCCTATTCACGGGAACATCCCTAACCAGTATAACCCTATGGGCCACATGTCTACACCCTAACAACCGAATATGCCTGGATCTTCTCATTATATACAAATTGCTTATGGTCCTACTGATATACCTACGAGACTTCCTCCCCAAAGTCACCAATACCCTCATGTGAATAGACAATTACCCTTTCTTGCCACTTTGGACCTCCCCAATTTGTCTAGGATCTTGAACGACCCTATCCGTCATTCTCCCCATTGGCTCGTTATACCGACCAAGTTACCATCAGACATTCCCAAGTTTGATTGTAAACCAAGAGAGGATCTAAACAACCACGTAATGAATTTTCACCTTTGGTGTTCATCCAACTCTTTTATGGACGAATCCATTAGGTTAAGACTCTTCCAACAAACCCTTACCGGTTCAGCTGCAAAGTGGTATATAGAATTACCATGAGGCTTCTTCACTGACTTTAATACCCTCGCCATGGCCTTTCTCACCCATTACCAACCGCCCATCTGCTATGAAACAGGAACCGAGATATTAACAAGAAAAATAAGGCCACTCATATTTCCGATCACATCCATGAGTGGAGACAAAGATGACGTTTGATCAAACTCGATCTTCCTGATCAACTATTGGTAGAATGGTTCACGAAATCATTCGTGAATAAAATCTCTCATGATATTTCCATGGGTGGCATTGTCACCGAAGATAAGGTGATCAGTCGTGCTTAGTACTTGACCTCATTTATTCACAAACGAGTACCCTTTACGACTTACTCCCTGACGCTCCTCATCCTTCTACCACAGCTACCTCAACAACCCCAACAACCTCTCATGTTGCTGACAGTGTGATTGGCACTTTCCACGCTGACACCAAATCTACGTCGGCCTCTCACACCAATCCCAAATATTCTGCTTCTAATGTACATAATGCTCCGTCTCCCACTCCTTCCACTGGCAAAACTTCTGAGGTGAACTCTATTCAATCCACCCCTGTCGGTAAAAATAAATCCAAAAAAGGGAAGGGTAGGAATAAGGAGGATAAAAATAACCCCCAATCCGAAAAAACCAAAACAAAACCTGTTGACGATAAGGATAAGCGTAAACCAAAATATTTGTGTCTTATATGCGGTGATGATCACTACATGAAAGATTGTTTGAGACGAGATGAGGTCACTAAGTTCCTTCAAGGGGCCCCAAAACCTCCTACACCTGTCGTCTTGTCCCAAACTTTCCCTTCTCAATAGCAGGCCCAATTGGTCATTCATGACCAACCTTCTCCTTCTAATACTTCATACGTCCTGATGTGCACGGGTGATTCAAATAAGAATGACATTTCTATCGCCACTCGGGCCAAAGATTATTCTCCCACCAAGGAGAAAGTTGATGATACACCACTATCATTGGTACAACTGACTCCCTCGACTTCACCTCCCAACGGTCCTCTTCATCTTGAACGACCTAGAATCGATATTGTTCTTCGCCTCCTCCCAAGGGCATTGTTTGAAAGTTTGCCTTCAATCCTCATGCACGTGTTGCTCAAAACTACAACATTGTAGAAGATCTTGCACAAGCACCCTCTGCGATGTTGGCCCTCTAAGTCCTCCAAAGTTTCCCTGTGCAATGGAGGGATCTATTAAAGGCTATTGGTGGAATCGATCCCATGGATATGAATTTAATAATATTTGACCTGGAAGATCACATTCCAAGGCTACCCCCTCAATTAGCGTTCCAGATACAAGTTGTCATTGAAACCAAAAATATCTGTAGAACAGTTATTGACGAGGGAGCCTCGACATGCGTCATGTCTATCACTTGTTGGAGAGCCATTGGTTCTCCTTCCCTTAATGAATCACACAACACCCTTAAGGCCTTTAATGGCTCTGGTTTTAAGCCCTACGGTGTCCTCCCTTCATTGCCCATTACGTTGGAAGGCAAAATGGTCAACATCGAAGTCGAGGTCTTTGATGCACCTCTCAATTATAACCTCTTGCTTGGCCGCAGCTAGATCGATTCCATGCATGTGGTTGTGTCCACACTTTTTCGCGTTGTACATTTCCCACACCAAGTAAAAGTGGTCATCGTTGACTAGCTGGCCTTTTTCAATTCTGACTCCCGTACCAGCAATGTACCTTTCATTTCAAAGACACCTCCTAGATATGAGAATGTCAGTGTGGGTCTTCTTAAAGATTCCTCTTTAATGGGTACTTTCCCCATTCCACCACCCGATATTCCACATATGTTTGTCGCCTTGATCGACGTGATTTCCACCTTTGTTCAAGAAACCCTTGCATCTTATGACCCGTGGATAGTACCCAACCCCGGTGATTATCTCTACTATGGCGACCAAATGCCTTTAAGTCTAGTTGAATCTCCCTATAACGTCATTCAATCGGAAACCCCCTCCACCCCCTCTCATGGTGATTCATCTCCCAATCTTTTTCACGTGATTTTTCCCATGGATGAGATGATTATGTTGGTTATGTCCATGGAGGACACTCCTTGGGACGATGGACATCATCGTTCCATTCTCTTCCTGGAACAACACAATATTGAGAGTTACCAACGGATCTCGACTACGTCGACCGTTGTCGTCATTTCTACCGTTCCCGAGTCTACACACGATATGTTCTATGAAGGGAACTTAAGTAATATCTCACCCACCATCCCCCTCGACATATCCATTAAACCTGGAGTTGTCGAAAATCTGCACATCAGAGCTTCGTGTTCCAACGATGAAGTTGTCACCTACAAGTCTCTTTTTCAATAATTTTGTGACGTCTTCGCATGGAGCTATGAGTAAATGCCGAGTATTGACCCCGACATTGTTTTACACAAGACTAAGACATACCCGGGCGCTAAACCCATCCGACAATGACTTCGTCCGGTCCACCCTCGTAAAGCAGTTGCCATCAAGCTTGAAGTTGAGAAACTTCTTAAAGATGGCTTTATTTACCCTGTGGCTCTAACTGACTGGGTTTCCAATCTTGTTCTGGTTAACAAGAAACAAGGTATGATCCACGTTTGCATTGATTATAGGGATATTAACCAAGCTTGTCCTAAAGACAACTTTCCCACCCCCTTCGTTGACCAGATCGTCGACGATTTTGACGAGAGTGAAATCTTCTCTTTGATGGATGGTTTCTCCGGATATAATCAAATCAATATCATACCCATAGACCAACACAAGACCGCTTTTATTTGACCTTGGGGCACTTTTTCCTACCGGAAGCTACCCTTCGGTGTAAAGAATGTCGACGCGACTTTTCAACGTGCTATGTCTAATGCCTTTCATGATATAAAGCACATTGTGCAACCATATCTCGATGACCTACCAGCTCATTCCATGCACCATGTAGATCATCTAACACACCTCCGAGCCATTTTCCTTTGATGTCAGTTTTATCGTATATGCTTAAACCCGCATAAATGTGGTTTTTGTGTAGAATCCGGCCGACTTTTAGGCTTTATTGTTTCACGTCAAGGGATCAGGGTAGATCCTTTGAAGGTCAAGGTGATTCTTAATCTCCCTCCTCCTTCCTCACTTCGCCAGCTACAAAGTTTGCAAGGGAAGGCAAACTTTCTACGTCGTTTCATTCCCAACTACGCTGAGTTAACACTCAGATTTACTCGAATTCTCAAGAAAGGTTCTGAGTTTGTATGGGATACCACCGCCAACAAATATTTCAAAGCTTTGAAACTGACTTTAACCCATACCCCACTACTTTTCCCACCCGATTACAGTCGATATTATTTCATTTATCCCGCAGCCTCAGACTCTACCATTGTTATGGTTCTAGTCCAGGAGGATGATTCTCATGACGAACATGTCACTTATTATTTGAGTCAGAGTCTCGTGACTACCGAAGCCAAGTATTTACATGTTGAAAAACTGGCCTTGGAAGCCGTCCAAGCTATCCAATGTTTCCGGCACTATATCCTTTTACGCAAGACTACTGTGATTTCCAACTACAACCCTATGCAACACATTCTTACACGCCAATTTCTAGGGGGGAAATACTCCAAATGGATCGTCATACTCTAGGAGTTTGACTTAGAATTCGAACGTGCTAAGTCCAAGAAATCCTTGGTGTTTGTCGAATTGATATGTGAACTTCCCTGTTCTGAGATGGAAAATGTAGCAGAGGACTCATTACCCGATGAATCCCTTTTTCTGATCAGTTCCAATGACCTTTGGTATGGGGATATCATTATATATCTCCAAACTCAGACTTTCCAGCCTGATTTGTCTAGCACTGACCATCGTCGAATACGTTACCAAGCCCGTCAGTGTACTATCCTCGGTGATACTCTTTATCGTCGTGGGATTGACTCTGTTTTTCGATGATGTCTCACCTTTGATGAAGCCGAGAAAGCCTTGAATGACTGTCATTATGGATCATGTGGTGGTCACATGTCTGGGTATGTTACTACCCAAAAGATCTTACGAGATGGGTTTTTTTGGCCTTCTTTATTCAAAGATTGTATTATTATCGTCCAAAAATGCCACGCTTGCCAAACATACAACAACAAAATACGATCACACCCTACTCTGTTACACCCTATAGTTTCCGTTGGACCTTTTGCTAAATGGGGTATTTATTTCATGACATGTCACCCTCACTCACCTGGGGGGCACAGATACATTATTGTAGACGTAGATTATTTTATGAAGTGGGACGAGGCGATGCCTACATTCGACAATACGTGAAAGACTGCAGAACTATTCATATTCAATCATATCATTTCTCGGTTTGGTGTTCCCCAATCTATCGTTACTAATCACAGTAGCCACTTTAGAAACTTCATGATGTTTGAACTTACTGAATAGTTGGGTCTTCGCCATGAAAACTCAACACCCTATTACCCACATGCCAATGGCCAGGTTGAAGCAATAAACAAAATACTCATTACTATGCTTCGACGAATGATAGGGATTCACAAGACTAGTTGGCACACGATGTTGTTTTCAGCATTATGGGCCTACCAGACATCTGTCAAGTCTGCTACCGGGTTTACACCTTTCCAATTACTTTATGGTATAGAAGACATATTGCCGATTGAATGTGAGATACCATCTCTAAAGCTAGTCGTTGAACTTCTCCCAAACACTTCTGTTGAAGAAGAACGTCTGTTGTATCTTGTGCAACTGGACGAAACTCGTCGTGATGCGACCCTAGTTATAGAAACCCAGAAGAAATGCATCAAAGCCTAATACGAAAAACATGTCAAGCCACGCATTTTCTCTGAAGGTGATCTAGTTCTCCTTTATGAACAAGATCGGGATTTGCTAGGAGCCGAAAAATTTGAGGCTATGTGGCGAGGTCCTTATATCGTCAGACGAGTGTTGGAGAAAGGAGCCTACAAGTTAGTGTACTATGGTGGTGTCCCTTTGAGTGAACCCAGAAATGGGATTTACTTAAAGAAGTACTATGCTTAGTTCATCTATGCATGAGTGCTTGTATTTTATAGTATCATACTCTTGTGTGTTACTTTAGTGTGCTTTTTCGTTATTTGGTTTCTACCCTCGACCGCTTACCTTGCGTTGTTCTTGGTTTCTAGATGTCAGAATCTTCACTACCCCACATTGGCTTCACCGATGGCGCTAGTCGTAGTACTTAGAACCTAGCCTCTGCTGCATGGGCAATTTACGCAACTACAAACGAACTTATCAGTCTATGAGGTGTTTTCCTCGGTCGTGCAACCAATAATATTGCAGAATATAGCGTCGTCATCGAATTGTTAACTGATGTTATTTCGCTTGGTATCCACCACCTGGTTATATGACTTGATTCGCAGCTAGTAGTGTTATAGTTAAGTAATGTCTATGCTATACAAAGTCCTACTTTATTGCAGGTATATCTACGAATTCGCCTCTTGGAACGTTATTTTGATTACATCAAATATCAGCACATTCCTAGATGTCTAAATACATTAACTGATGCATCAGCTAATTATGTGTTAGATAGACATCTGAGACATTTATAAAACCAATAACACATCATGTGTATTATACAAAACAAAATAAGTCGGTATAATCCGCATATATATATATATATATATATATATATATATATATATATATATATATATATATATAACGATCAAAAGTTTTACAAAAAAAATTTGTCCAAAGACCAAAATATCAAAATATGAAGCCCATGGCTTCTACAAATTAGCATCACGGATGACGCTCACGGTAACATACAACTGCTCGTGCTACCCTACGAAGTAGTCGACTAATAGACTCAGACATGCCCACAGTATGGCGTTGATAACGTCTCGGGATCTCCCCAATAGAAATGTTCAGGACATCTACAGTCAGTTCCTCTAAGTTCTGTTCAATTGCCTCATAGTCCTTAGCATCCCATCTTGCCACTGGAGCCACTTCCCCTCATCTCTGAATGGGAGATGTTCCTGGAGGTCGATATGGCCCCACATCTGTGTCATCAAAAGAGATTTTTGATTAGTCCTTGGATCAAAAATATAAAAACATTTTATATAATAAAATTTACAAAAACATTAAAAAACAAAATGTGTACTTCTTACCTAAGTCACCCCACTGAGCATCCTCAGGCAGAACCAAATCCATATCTCCTCGAAAATCCAAGCCGACATATGCATATTCATCGATCATCATCATCTGAGGCCTCAATCAATCAAAAAACGAATCGTTATATTTGATTATAGGGCCTACTACGTGTCGAGCCTTGAAGTTATACCACCTCATCATCCTCGGATCTCGTGAGGTCGGTAAACCCCAATCTACCTATAGACGCAGTAGCGGAACCCTCTCGAGGAAGAAAGACACCAAAATAGACCTGTACCCGAACTGTTTCAGGTCACCCCTTCTACACTTTGTCAGTTGCCTCTTCATGCTGCGAACAATCGCGTTCGACCAGTTAAAAACTCAAGGCTCTATGCACTCCACTGCATACTGGAAATAGCTCTAGAGAGCCATGAACGGAGCCGTGCTCCTAGCCATGCATGCAATGGTAAACAAGATAGTTCGTAGGGTCAAATCTTGGACACCCCAGATGAAAACCTTACCCTTGCTTCTCTCTACCTCAAGAACACAATACGATGAACATACTCGCTCATAGGAGCACCACCGCCTCTACCTCCGGTCAAAGTCGCATGGGATCCACGTCGTGACAACCCCGTCAAAAAATAGATATCCTTGATATCTAGTGTAAGCGTGTGGACCCCTACATGAAATACCTATTGATCCACATCCCACATGTGGACCAGGTACTCTAACAACTTGAGTTGGGCTCTCATGACCTAGATCTTGAAAAGTTTTAAGATCCCACACTCCCGAAGGACAGCGACTATACTCGGATCATTTCCAACAATGGCATCATCCTCCTCGTGTTCTCTTTCCCTCCATTCCAACATCGTGATGATCAATACCTGCAATGGAGCCATGAGAAGTAGGTTAACAACTCGATTTTACCTCCTGAATAATTTTCATTGAGCAAAAACATACACAAAAATCCATTTTTCGGCGCTCGCAGGTGAAGCTTTTACACAGCGTGAGATTCTCGCAGGTGCGTTGAATCCCACCTACGAAAATCTTAGGTTTTCACAGTTTCTGAATGGCCCACCCGCGAGAATGCCTGCACGCACCTACCGGTCTCAAAACAGACTAAAAAACTAAAATTTGCCAATAAAAATTAAATTTAATCCATGAAAAAGTTAAAGAATCAGGAGATTACCTCGTTGATAGAGAGAGTTTGTTGAATGACCGCTTGTACCTCCTGCAATCGACCGAATAAATTTGGGAAAAAAAGAGGTGTGTTGGAAATTTTTTTGACAAAGTAACAATGAAATGGTAAAAAGGGCTTTTCACCCATATCTATTTACTTTTTTTCTATTTTTCATTGATTTTTTATATTATTTTTATTATTTTGCCTAAAAACCTAATACCCTAATGGCTTTGAAAGTATGGTTTTTCGCAGATAAGATGACCTAGAAGCCCGAATGACGGTGTACGATTATTTTTTCTTTTATCTGTCACGTGTACGAATACCTTTTTAGGGTTTTGGAGGAAAAACCTCGAGCTCAGTCTTCGTTTGTTCTCGCGCTCGAAAATACATGAGAACGCAACCGATTATACTTTTGTCATATTTTTGTACTCGTCATGGTAACACGGAAACAATGAAAATTAGGAGTATCCTTTAAGCTCTTTTCACACTCCATAAAAACGAAAAGATAGCCGAGCGATCTTGTTCTTTTCACACTCGTAAAAGTATTTGAAGAAAACGTTCGGTGAGCGATAGTTTATCACTTTTCCGGTCTGGTTGAACTAATTTACAAAAAAGGAACTGGGAGAGTTCTCTTTAAGTGTTTTTTAGACTCTCAAAACATGAAAAACCCCCGAGTTTTCTATCTTTGGACTCGTTAAACAAACATCGAAAGGCCCTTATGGGACCGAACCACTCCTTCCTAGGGTTCGCTAAACATACTCCAAGGGACTCATCCGAAGGATGAGCTTACATCAACAAGCATATGTTATCCTCCTCAAGCTTGTGTAAAAATAAACAGGTACTCGCCAGATATGGTGGGGGAAATTTTGGGAAAGGGATGTGCCTTCGTATTTGTATTAGTGGCAGTAAGCATCGCTCTTGAACATGACACCCCCTATTCGTCATTTGAATCTGGGTTGGGAAATCCATTTGTCTCTCGTCTGACTTTCTACAAGGTCATATCTTGGGTCGTCTTTGAGTCAATGTTGCCAAGACCATTGTCTTGTCATTCATATGTTCAAGAGAAGTCAAAACGATCCCTCCATTGAGTCAGCCATCTGCAGTTGGCATTCGCATGGTTGGCATCCTACTGACTCCTCAGATTTAGTGGGGTCATCCTCATCCCTCTAACCATCTCTCCTTCTCCTATATAATGAAAGTTTTATCAAGGAAGAGAATAAGCAAGATTGAATAGAGAATTGATGAAATAATAGGTTCAGAATTGTGTGAGGAATCCTATTTGAATTGGTGCTTGAGGCTTCCATTTGTCCATCAAGCCATAGTGGATCTTCTTCATGCAAGTTTGGAGAAAGTGTGTGTGTTGGAACAAAGGACCACCGGAAGGGAGCTTGCAACATCAAGGCAATCTGGTTGTATCTTCTACTTTCATTTAATATAATACAGTGGCATGTCCCTTTCCCATAAAATCACTCTTATTTTATTACATGACTCCTTGATCACATGTTTAAGTCTTCATTGAATGTGTTATTGTTTCTTTCGCTTTGGTCGATTTGTGTTGTTGTAGATCTAACATTACAAGGTTTTCAAAGAAAATCAGGGACAACAAAGACATAAGGAAGTGATATCTAAAGGTATGTCACTTATTCCTTCTTTGATGACAAATTCAATGATAGTAACTTAGGGAAATCGTAATGTCATGTCCTGTTTTGTTCTAGATCCAAGTGGATCTAGGGAGATCAGTTAGTGTCCGCATATACTGATTTATCCTATAACACCGATGAGAAGAATCTTAACATGAAGCCAACATAATAGGAAATCTATATTGGTACTTAAGTTAAAAGGGTTATCTAGGGTATAAATTTTTTTAGCAAAACATGTTAAAAGGAAGATTTTCATTATCCTGTAATTTTCAAATTGGTTGAACCAAGAATCCTAAATCTTATTGTGAAGGGTGGGATTGGAAAGTATATCTTCTCCCCACTCTTACTAAGAAATAGAAGACAACTTTCAAGGAATTGAAAAATGTTGTTAGCCTTCAACAAAACCTCAATATTCTCATTGATAGTTGATGGAAGGCTTGGAGTATAGATGTCTATCTTGACCTTGATGAAATGGTCAAAGAAACCACTTTCTTTAATGAAATATTTAGGATAATCATCATAAATTGGAGGAGATCTTGTCTCAAAAGAAGTGGCTTCATGGATTATAATGGAATCATTAAAGACTGAAATTTCCACTTCAGGGACCAAATTAAGAAAAATTTAGCATCCATAAATAGCTACCTCGATGTCCTCCCTATTTGGAAAAGTATCAAATGCCATTAAATTAACTAAGGATAAATATGAATTGTGATTTTCACATCTAGTCCTTGACAAATTGACCTCAAAGGAAAACCAATGGTGATTTCGTTCGACAATAGGAACTTAAGGATCATGCATCTTTTCTTCAAAGAGAAGACAATCAACAAAAGGGTAGATTTTTATAAAGGAAAATCATAAACAAAATCATGGTAAACAATTTCATAAGGATCAAATACTTTTTGGGGGTAGCCAAGGGTAGCCCCCATGGGGTACTCATCATACCTAGAACAAGGTTGATTATTGATCGCCTCATCAAACTGGCATGTCTTATGATCACTTCTATCATCAAAGAGGTTATGCTTAAGATTTGCATTTTCAAGCTTGTATTCATTAGGAAAAGGTAGGATTTCAACTTGAAAATGAAGAAATAACTCATCTATCATATATTCAAACTGAAAGTTGGAAATCACCACATCATATTGTAGATCCATTTCCTTGTTATGGAAAATATATCGGTCTAAATGATCATCTAAAACAACATGTGAGTCATTTTCCTGATTGAATGTTTGGATTTCCTTTTCATAAGTCTCCTCACCTAAAACATTATCTTGCAAACTATGGAGAGGTAAACCACTAAGAGAAAGGGTGATGATCTCAATATGAGGGATAGGGATCTCATTGGTTTAACTAGTACAATCTTTAAAGAGGGCCTCATCGAAAGGAACATAATCAGGAAGCTCCTAGTCCAAAGGTAAGTCATAGAAAAGTGAGTCATCGAAGCCACATTGACTTACAATTTCCTACTTAAAACATTAACCATATGGAGGGATATTGATTATATTCTTGGTTTCCTGAAGAATTAATTTGGGATTTGAGAATGATCATTTGGTAAAGAAAAGTTCTTAATAAATATTTCTAATTGTTTTTTACATTTATTTAGCATAGCAAGCCTCTTAGCCTTTGACAATTTATCATGTGTATTAAAATTATGGTGTTCATAACAAAAGTCACACCATGGGAGGGTTGATGAAGGGATGGCATCAAGATTTAGGTCCTTAAATATTTCTTTAAAGAGCTCAAAAAATTACTTCCAACCAAGGATAGATTGATTAGGATGGAATTGAACCATTCGACAACCTTCCTTTGAAGCATGTGAGGGATGCATAGCATATGTGAAGGATAAGAGATTCCCATAAAGAGGAAATAATAAATGAATATTTTGACATTCTCATCTGGATCATCATGGGGAAAACCCCTAAATTGAGGAAGGTCATCAACCAAACACTAGAATCCTAGACTGTGGTCTAAAAAATATGGGGTATTGCAAGGTATTATTGTAGGATACCAAACAGATGCCATGAACAGAAAAATAATCACATAAGGTAGATCTCGTAGTTATCATAGCATTTTCTCTTAGGGTCACTAAGTTCTGATTCTTGAGGATAAATAAGAAAAACCTAAAGATATTTTGGATCTATTTTCCCCAGTATGGTTGCCATTTATGTTGGTGCTCGATATGAAAACTCAAGCAAAACACTTGAAACACCTTTGTAGGTCTTTCAAGGTGAAAAAGTGGAAATGTAAACCTAGGGTTTGCTTAAAGCCTTAGATTCACTAGCTAGGGGTTAGATTTATTAGTTAAACAAGTCAGTAGAGGATTTCCCCTTAAGGGTATTAATCCTCCAATTATGTGATAGTGTAAGTTTTAATGTGTGCCTTAAATTAGTGACTCATTGCATGAAATTATGAATTGGAATGTAGACCTAGTACTGATATCCATGTAAATTACATTATAAATTATTAAATGCAAAAATTGTTATGAAAACTACTTGTTAATTAAAGAAAAATCTAGATTTTAAACTCAAGTGAGTTATGAATGCAAAAATCAGATTGTTAGCTCAATATAAATATGCAAAAATGAGTGTTGATTTAAATTCTAAATGTTAAATGATTAAATGTTAAATCAATGAAATACATAACATACTATAATTACAAAATAGTTTATCTTAATCTATAAAGGCATGCACATGTACAACAATTAAACAAATGAAATAAATATGAAAAATGTTTGTAGATCAAGTATGAAAGCTATGAAACAACACAATTATGCATAGAGAAAGACAAGAGCAAATATTCCCAAAGAAATATTTTATTCATAAAGGAAGTTCTCTATATAGCCAAGAGTAACCCAAATAGTTACAACAATTGGCCTAGCTTCCTATAAACAAGATGTTTAAGAGACCATACGTTGTTCACACCAATTTAAATCAAAGCAAGATGAAACCCCATACACCATGAACAATTTACTAACTTCACACTTCGATTGTCTATAGGGTATCTACGATCATGGCAGTGTTAGTCATATAGACATTTGTAGAAAAATGCATACATAAAGAAAATAAACAAAATTTACCTCCAAAGGGAAGCACCTCTTATTTCACCCTAGTTTTGGACCTTAGATTGTAGACTTGTTTCTATTGCTAGGACCATTAAGTTATTGAAAGACTAAGAGAATGATCTTAGATATGATGCAATTTACACCAAAAATTATTTTTTTGGTTTTAAATTTCAAATTTATTAGAGCATGAATTTTAAAGGTCATAAAGGGAAAAGGGAAACTAAGGTTAATATGGATCTATGTTGGTTTATGTTGGTATATGAGGGGTTAATATGGATCTATGTTGGTTTATGTTGGTATATGAGGGGTTAAGATGGATCTATGTTGGTTTATGTTGGTTGATTTTATTATAGATTTCATAATTATTATGATTGTAGGTTGTTTTTAATTTTTCATTTTCATTTGCTTCATTTTTTTCAATTTAGGTCATTAATGTTACAAATGTGACACATATACTTGAGTCATAAATGCACCTGAAAACCCTCACTTTAATCATGATATGTTGGGACTTATATCCTATCATAAACCATCCCTCACAACTAGTGTGGGATAACACATAATAATAAGAAGAGATACTATAATTGTAGAAGCAATTCCAAGGCTCCACAAGATAGGCATATCCCATTGTTGTTTCACAAAACAAAAACCCACACAAACACAAAGGAGGGGTATGTTGGCATGGAATGATACTCATTTTGCAACCAATCAACCATTATGTTTGTAGGAGACACCACTATTATCACATACCCAACAACCACTTTTCCCTATTGAGGCTAGAAGGTGTCTTAAAAACACCCTAAAGTTTTCTCCCTAATACCAAAATCAATTCCACTAATTGGTTGTAATGTTCAACAATGGAAAACAAGGCTACAATAGTCTTATACATTCAATATTAACACATGAATATAGTTATAAAATAATTTTAGCCATGAATAGGAAAATTAAATACACAAGCATAGAAATGAACCAACTAAATAAGAATAACATGAAGAATAGTAAACACATTAATAAATCCCAAATAGGAAGGTCAACATTTTTTACATAATTGTAACCAAACAAAATAATACATATCTTTCTAGGAAAATAATCCTCCAACTGGTTGCAACCGAAGGATGTTACTAGTAACCTTAGCCTCTCTATCACACTAAGTCTTTCTATGATAGAGGTTTCCCCCAAGTTGATGCTATGAATCCATAAGGGTAAATTCTAGCTCTAAGTATACTTGTTCAACCTACCACCTATAAAACTCTCACATGAAAGAAATTCCTATATAACTATCCCAATCAACCAACACTCTTTCCCTCTCAGCCTGTACAACATCGAGAATGTGATCCCCTTCTCTACAAACAAGTCCATTGAGCAATCCCAATTTCCATTGAGTGCTCTAGCACTAGATGACCAAGGAATTTCTTTGTTGTGACTCCAGGGATTCACAACTCTGTTGTAATACAAATTTCCCTCTATCTCAGCCATCAACCCAATCACCTACAGGCTTACAAGGATTATATGGTTGTAAATTCCTCACAATCTCTCTTACAATAGTGGCAATCTCTCTTATAGTAGCACTGAAATTGTTACCATAAGTATAGTGACACAACAACATAAGCTAGCATGGAATTTCACTACAAATACCAAAAAATAATTATATTTCCTCCTTTGATCTATTCTCCCAACTCGTACCACAATAATGCCATAACACAATTGAGAGCAACATCCTCTCCACAAAATTCCCAACAACATAATAATAAAAATTCCCCCTTCCACAGCTAAAATCATAGGATGTATTTCCATGTCAATCCTTCCCCATGTGTCTTCTATGATAACCCCATGTTTCACCTTTCATTTCTGAATTTCACATACCTCCTTTACTCTCCAAGTATTTGGATAATAATAAACATGGATTAATAATCAAGGTTCATAATCAAGATAATTAAGGGTCCAAGGAATTTAGGTTAAGTCAAAATCTAAGAACCCCCCCCCCCGCAACCCCTAAAGCCTTCTATAAGCTCCCTTTCACTTCCCCCACTTCTGGAATCATAACCCCTCATCTCTTTTTCCTCTTTCTTTGTTTGCAATTGTTAGTGTTTCTATATTATAATTGAATGTACAATTACAATTCGCAGTGTCTTGACTTACAACCATGTAATTATTACATATACATTCATAATCCAAGGGGATCATAACTAAGTGTATTACATTACTCCATCACTTCACAATAACACCATACTTGATGTTCTTTTCTTTTCAACCATGAGACCATGGCATCATTCATTGACTACACTTGCAACACCATCTTCTTCCTTTCAAACATTCATAGTTGTTGGCTATCCTATAAATAATGTATTTGCATTGGCTTTACACTATCTGAGTAACCCCCCAAGTCTTGGAATATTAGCATGTACCTATATCAATCATCAAGAGAAACATGCATGTTAAAGCCATTTTATGCAACAATTATCTGATTCATAGGAATTTTTCAATTTTATAGCTGACGCATACATATTCATAACACAAAAATAAGTATGCAATTCTAGCCCAATACTTATATGTATGAATATTTTTCTGCTTCATAATGCTGATATGGGTGAGAGTTCAACTCATTGTATTTTCTAACACACCCTCCTTGACCCATTCCAATTGCCTCTTTCTTGCAACAACTAGCCTTCTAGGTTCATGCATCCCCTTATCTTCTAGGAAATCCCTCAAGTGATCCATCTTGCCAAGGCTTTCATGTGTAAGAAGAGTTCCAAGTCATAGAGTCTTATTACGAGGCATCCTACTAGCAGCCTCTAATCAACCAATAAGTTAGGGAAATTATAAGATTCCAATCTCATCATAATGGCCTTCTCCCCGACATTCCAACTTACAAAAATCATCATTTTCCCTTAGTAGGTAGATTCACTATCCACCTATGTCTTAAATACAAATATACAAATATTATGAGTCATCTCTATCTATCAACCGAATTTTAAAATAATTATTACATTAATATGATTCTAAATAATATAGGAAGTTCCACATAATACTTAGCTTTCAATTGGGTAGGCAATAGTCTATCTTCATTATCACTTAGTTTCATTTCCATATCCAAGACATCCCTTTATATAACTTTATTCTCTCAATAGAGATTTCATGTAGTCCAATAAAACATTACTTATGCATGCCATCCTTTCAGTCCAAAATCCACCACACCACTAGGGGGTGATCTCAGAATTACAAATACCCATAATTCAATCATTTTATTTGTTATTATATAAACAACAATGAAATATAGCACATATATGCATCCATACAATACAATTCGACATATGTGCTAACACCTACGGGTAAATAACCCTAACTTGAACACTTGCATGATCTACTTATACACATATTTATTCAATACCATTTTTCAATTCACGAATACCATATTTTCATGTCATGCATTCCACCATGATGAGCTAAAAGGTCTAGCCAACACTTTGACATGTGATACAGGTGGATATTGGTGGCCACTCACCTGTTCCACTAATTTAGAATTTTTCCACATCTTGGCAGTTTTTCTACAGTTTTTCTGGTCCCAAACTTTCGGGGCCATTTTGAGGCCCTAAACGATGTTTTTTTGGCACATCAACGCCCAATATATAGCCAAAGGAATGTATCGGGTCGTTCGGAATGTGTACTTCTCAGCTAGAAATTTTTTACGAGCTACTAAGCATCCCAAACAGAGATCGTATGAAAAAGTTATGCCTCGGGAAAGTTGATGTATCAAACAACCACATCAAGGCCCACAAACCTTTTGGTGTTTCATATTTTGGAGTTAGGGTTTTCTCATTGATACTTTATGTTAAAAATCATTTTTGGCCTCTTTGTAATAAACTTCTTGTGAATGAGCATAGTCAACACATCTTTGTCTTCAAGGATAAGCTACCAACATTCTAGCTAGTTTGTGTCCTTTGCATTTTACAGTCTTTTGTATTCCATTCCTTAGTAGAATCTTGGTTTCACTATATTTCTGTGTTCTCTGCTATATTTTCATTTGTATCTCATTTTGTTCTCAACGTAATCAAGATCAACATGTCATCTAGCCATCTCTCCAATATTTTCTCAACCAACTGGACACCTTCTTCTCTTGTAAGAAGGTTACAATCCAGGACACCAACACAAGAAAGGAAACCATTGGACACTTGTGCAATGTTATAGCCTTTTCATATCCAAAAACACTATGGCATCACACTTGACTATTTCACTTGGTATTCACTCTCATAATAGGATCATAAGCCCTGACTTGCCTTGGTTATTATCTCATATCTAGAATAACATGACATGACATTCCAATTCATATGAATGCATTAATAGATCTTAACAAACTTATATGTCTAAGGATTATTTCCCTTACCATACCCAACTTGGGTATCATCACACAATGCATTCAACGAAATAATATAACAACTTATGATATAAAAATATGACTAAAGGAATCCTTGCATGAATTCCTTTTAGCACATATGCAATATAAGCATAACTAACCTAATCAATTGGAGTCTTATGAATACTTACACCATCCATTCGCCAATCCCTTAATCAACACTTTGTTTATCCTCATCGTGTCTTCACAAGGATGATTGTCATATGTAGTAGCATCATCAACATCTTCAACCACACTTCAACCTTTTTTTATTACATAATCATTACTAATATCAATTAATCGCTTTTCCATACTCATAGCATATGTAACAACATACTAATCTTAATCATTATGCAACATCTTATATGCTTATGCACATCTATATGCACTCTACCACGTAATATTTCTCAATATGCTTACCAATGCATATACATTTCAATGATTTTATTCTCTTGCATTCTGAGCATTCACATGCTTAAATATAACTACCTTTTCATTCTTAAGAAATATAACCAATCACCAAGAGAAGAGTTAATGAATTACCCCTTCCAACTCCTCTGCATAGCATGGAATTCCACATCACAAATGATCTTTCTCACAACCTTTCTACCAATAACTCAGTAGATCATTCAATGTGATTTCTTCACCATGTAGTAATTCACAACATGTATAAATATTTATACTTGCTACTTTTTAAAACATATAGTTCTATTCTATAAACAATTAAGGTTAAGGTGATAAATTCCCCTCTTTATCAACGTTTTTTTGTTGATCGTCTTCACCATTTGCTACTACAACAATTCCTTAATATTGTGTAGCTTTCTTTGTTACTTTGTAGATTTTTCACTGCCTTAGATAGTCCTCCACTTTAATATACTTATGTGACAAAAATCTATTCTTTTTTTTGGTGTTGCCTTTGAATTTTTTGTTGTACAATCTCCTGCTACAAACCTTCTTTGACTCGAAGATAATGCCCATATGATACCATGGCTTCAAGAATTTTATTCTCCAAATCTGATTTACAAGTATTGATATCTACAACATGCATGGCATGCAAGCTTCTACTAAGTGCATCAACAACTTGGTCTTCCTTGCCTTTTTATATGTTTGATATCAACATCAAACTCATATGATACTCCAATCATCGTGTCTGCCTCAAATTTAAATTTTGCAACTCAAATAGGAACTTTAGACTATTATGGTTTGTTTTCAATTCAAAGTTTCTCCCCATCAAAGGGTGCCTCCATATATTCAATGAATTTAATATGGCATCAAGTTCTACATCATGAATCACATAATTTTTCTCATGCTTCTTAAGCTTCCGGTGCTCTTTTATACTTTCCATCTAGGAGTAGTTGCAATTAACTTCTGTGCTTCTTTGACTTGCTAGCCATTTATACACTTAGAATTTGTAGTGTAGCTAGGGGAATAATATTGGGTACCTAGGGAGGTACCCAATGGGAATAATAGTATATAAGTATTGTTATGTATAAAGGCCACTTTTAATAACTAAGGCCTAGTGTGAATGCAATAAATGTAAGAGGACCTTCTAGAAGTCTTACATTTATTGCATTCACACTAGTCTTATTTATTAAAAGTGGCCTTTATATATAACAATAATTATCTACTATTATTCCCCTTGGGTACCTCCCTAAGTACCCCATATTATTCCCCTAGCTACACTACAAAATTGCACTCAACATTCTCTATCTTTTTCTTATCTAAAGTCCCCATCCATTGTTGGAATCATCTTCTTAATACTCCACATGTTTAACACTTAAGCATGCATCACTTGTCATTCATTGACCTTTCTCTAATTGTCATTAAGCTTTGTCACAACTATATAAACTTGATTTTCATCCTCATATTGAATCGTTAACCAAGTGCTTTATTCCTCAAGTAAATTGATGCTTATCCTTTACATAAGTTGTTGGTTCATACTCTGAAACTCTTATAATCATACAAATAGTCTTCCACAAGGATGCTTCATTCATTCCATCTCATATGCTCTCTACACCATTCATGCTTCCTCAACCTACCTCCTTTGCAATCTTTGCTTTGCAAATTCTATGAATGAATTTGACTGCCAACATCTCTGAAAGATTAAGGGCTTACCTCCTTCCTTTTATGAATAATGACGATGATAAACATTATACCTCTTATATTTTCCATTCAGTTCTCTATTGCATACGAAAATCAATTACCATGTCCAAACTTCTCGTAGCACTTCCTTGCAATCCCAAATTGCACATGTTGATCACAGTAAATGCATTGCTTTCATTTTGGCTGAAACACCATCAACATTTCATGGTCCCTTATTAAGATGTCCTTGTTCTTATAATCAAGAACATACACAACTCTTCCCTACAACCAATCTTACAAATGCTAATGTAGGTAAATGCAATGCATGCTTTCTAACTAAGGCTCCATAAAACTTATTAATCCTTTCTTTCATCAAGATTTCTTATAAAATGAGATCAAAAGAATTCTTAGTCCTCTTCATTCAAGACATTGATCCCTCATTGGTCCAATCATTCAACCTAGTAATCTACAAACAAGACATATTGGTCCAATCATTCAACCTACTAATCCACAATCAAGGCATTGATCCCTCATTAATCCAATCATTCAACCTACTAATCCACAAACAAGACATTGATCCCTCATTGGTCCAATCATTCAACCTACTAATCCACAATCAAGACATTGATCCATCATTGATCCAATCATTCAACCTACTAATCCACAAACAAGAGATTGATCCCTTATTGGTCCAATCATTCAACCTACTAATCCACAAACAACTTGAACTACTATGTTTTTTGCACATACATTTGTGTTTCCACACCATTCAAAATTAATATATGTGAGTGGGCGGCCAATGTGTGCGTTAGAGTCCAAACCCTTTTTCCCATTATCTACGTACTACCGTACTACCAGAGTTTCCAACTTCCAACCCACCGACCACAACCCCAACAAATTGCATTAGGACACGTCAGCAAAACAAAAGCACAGTGGAGAGCAGCAGCGTTGAAATTGGTAGCACCGTCCCACTTTACGTACATCTCATTGTCGTCTGCCGCCCAGCCACGTCGTATTCTTAAATGCTGAGTTGTCGGTTTCTTCTGCGATGTGAAACTTCCTAAAGAGAGGAGAGACGTTGCATAGTGATAGATTCCGTTATTACTACTCATCTTGGAAGCCACGTAATCCAAATGATTGTCTCTAAATAATAGAAAAGATTATTGTGACAAGACTCCATTTAAAAGATAGGCTTCAATTTCTTTGGCCATTTTTGGGCACATGTGAAGGTTACTATGAGAAGGTGGCAGCCTTTTGAGCCAATGGGTCCAAATGAATAAGTTAAATGGTTGAATGTGAGGAATAAAAAGACTTTGATTGCTTTCTTTTCATTGCAACTTGTAACCACCCCTCACATTCCCTCCACAATTTTGCAATGCACTTTATTTAGTTGAATAGGATTTAACTTTTCAAGTCATGAGTAATAGCAACATTATTTAACAACATAGGACTAAATAGGATTTAACTTTTCAAGTGATGTGACAATAAAGGACACTCAAAGTGCCAACTTGAAGGGCCCATAGGTATTAAGGACACTCAAAAGTGCCAACTATTTTACAACATCCTCATTCTTTATATAAACAAAACAACCTCTAATCCTTTCAACATATCTATTTCATAAGCCACATTCCTCCCCTCTAAGCCTCAAGTCTCTTCCCTTGAGGCATTTGTGATGCCAAATCGTCGTCATATCAAAAACTTGCTACTTGTGACATGATGGAAATACCTCTAGATCTTAGATGTATTATAATATGTTCTAGGAGTTTGCAGTCCTTCTCACATCTCATCTAGGGATCTAGTCCCACCTTCATTTTAGTGCCTCTACCAATCTTCCAAACCAACGAGTCACCAACCAATGTGAATGCTAAAATTATAATTTTCTAGATAATATAAACATTTTGTAAACTCTTTACAAGATTCCTCATCCATTCATCAATTGAAATAGGATATATGTATTGTATTTTAACCATTATGCACCAAAGGATTTTTTTTTGTATTAACCTCCAAGCACTCTTTACAACCAATGCTTTTAAGAACAACAAAATGTTTTTTAGGCCCCATCCCCCTAGGGCTTTTGGAATTGCCAACTTCTTCCATTTTACCGAAGGTATCCCTTTCTTATCATTGCTCCCTAACCAAATAAATCTGAAACAAATTATTCTTAAATGTTATAATTCTCCTTTTAGGATCTGTGATGGATATGGCCTCTAATACAACTTTGAAAAAAACCAACCTACCTCCTCTGGAAATTCATCTGTTGCACCACCTATTTAGTATTTTCTTTACTTTAGAGATTAACCATTGTCAATCCTTTTTTGGTAGTCATTTGATTTGAGAAAGAATCCCAAGTACTTTAAGCCTTTCTACAGATTGTTGATAAGGAAGTAAGAAAGTCGTATAAAATTTGTTTGCATCAAAGATACCATAGAAGGAAACAGTCGAATTTTCCAAATTAATCTTCATATTTGTAGCTATACAAAATAACTCAACAATTTCCTTAAGTTTAGTTATATTCCTCCTAAATCCATAACAAAAAATCAAGATATCAACAAGAAACAAAAGATAAGTCAAAGAGCATGTGTTTGCCATATTTATACCTTTGAAGTTCCCAACCCTATGTGCCTCCTTCAAATATCCATTGAGACCTTCTATCACTATTAAAAATAATAATGGTGAAAGGGGGCAACCTTGCCTACCCATTTTTGGTTTGAAGAAAGGAGTTGTTGAGCCATTTATAAGTACTAAGAAGGAGATTGAAGACACACAATTCATCACCCAAGAAACAAATGGAGCATAAAACCCCTAATGAATACGTAAAATCCTAAGAAAAAGTCGGTTGATCCTATTATATGCCTTAGACAAGTCAACTTTTACCACCACGGCCTTGAGATTTTTCCCACCAAGGCCTATTATATGCCTTAGACAAGTCAACTATTATATGCATTGCTAATCACCTACATTTTTTATTCATATATGGAGAATGGTTTGACCAATTTCATTCGTAACTGCATTTTCAATGTTTGCTAGAAATGATGCCATTGTTTGGAAGCCTTGGTGATGTTTCTTAAGGTTTGGTTGCAAGAGGAATGGGGAAAAAGGGTTCTCTAGAAGAGGCATATTGCAAAATCGTTTAAGGAACTAGATTTGGCTGTCAACTTAGATATATAGATGCTTCATGGCCCCCGACCAAGGGCTTAGCTTCATATCTGTAGAAAATCCTTAGTCTTTATGTATTACAATAGATAATTGTTGGTTCTTTCCTAGAGATGTTGGATTCTACCTATAGATACTATAGTAAGTCAATATGGAAAGCAGAAAATGAATTACATGATGACATTGTAGGATATATGAATGATGGGATCGATTTGTGTTTGGTGCTCCTATTCCCAGTTTTCATTTTTTGAATTGAATTTCATTTTCATTTGGATGTGGACATTCGTCAAACATGAATTTCGTTATTTATAAGGCTTGAGAGGCTAAGGGAAATGATATTACAGAGACAAGGCTTGCCATTGAACCTCTCATTCATAGATGATTCATTGACCTTCAAAGGCAAGGATGGGGCTCCCAGAGCCCGAAAATATATAACCCTAGAGAAAGACAAGGGAGATCAATTAGAGGTCAACCTTCATGGTATTAAACTATGAAGACTAGATGAACTTAAGACCATGAGAGAAAAAATAAGGGGAAAAGTATTGGAGTTCTATACTTACAAAAAGGTGGAGGTAGATCACTTGACTTTGAACCCCTATCCGCTTAAAAAATGTTGTTTAAATAATATTTTGAAGAAATGATTTGCCCTAAACCCCTTTTTGGTTTGAAGAAAGGAGTTGATGAGCCATTTCTAAGCATTGAGTAGGAGACTGAAGACACACAATTCATCACCCAAGAAATAAATGGAGCATAAAACCCCTAATGAATGAGTAAAAGCCTAAGATAAAGTCGGTTGATCCTATTATATGCCTTAGACAAGTCAACTTTTACCACCAAGGCCTTGAGATTTTTCAGTGCTTATGTATTTAATGGTGGTTCAAAGACTACAATTACACATAGAAAAATTAACTAGTTACATTTTTCATTTTAAAAGTTTTTGGATCACATTTTATAATATACTAAGATTGGGGGTGGAGAGAAAGTGTGCATTTCAAATGCACAATTTCTACCCCCACCTCCACTCCCATATAAGGGTGGGGGTAGAGAGAGTGTGTACATTTCCCACCCCCAAATATGAAGGTGGGGGTGGGAAAAAAGTATGCATTTTCCCCACATATGAAGGTGGGGTCAAGGGGGAAATTGTGCATAAATTTGCATCATATATGGGGTGGGAGTAGGGTTGGGTGGGGTAGAAAATGTGCATTTTCCACCCCGATATATGAGCGTGCAAGTGGAGGAAAACATGTGTAAACTGTGTAGGCTTGGGCTTGTGAGAAAGTGTGTATAAAATGTGCATTTCCACCTTATATATGGGGATGGGGGTGAGAGATGAAGTGCGTAGAAAGTGGAAATGCACACTTTGTCCCCCCACTTCCACCCTCATATATAGGGATGGGAGTTGAAGGTAGGAGGATAAATGTTTGGGTTCTTAGGCATTTTTATGATCTTTCTTCAAGAATTATAAGGGTGTCTCTCTACTTAGTCTGGTTTCTATTGATGCACATTAGTTCCTTCCTCTTTATCTATATGGCTTCATCTTCCTTCTCCTATTCCCCAATAAATCTCATGGGTTTCATTCATGGGCTATTCAATACCATAATATGCCAACTCCCTTTTTCTAAGGTAAAACTCATTTTTTCTCCTCTATAAAGCTTCCAAAAAGAACCTCTTCTCTCGCTATTTGAATTTTCCTCTCTTGGCATGAGTGAAAGGTGGAAAGAGGGTCCTAATCCAACTTCTCTTAGTTCCAATAATGTGGGGGACAAATTCCCAAAATGTAGGAGGTGGTTTCCTAAATCTAGGGGATGGTTAGGTCCACCTATCATATCTCAATTAAACTATAGGCTAGGGTCAATCATCAATACTATAAAAGAGTGAAGGTCTAGGGTGATGGCAAAGTGGGTTAGAAAATTAGGCACAAGAGACATAGGTAGCTAGTAATATAGATATTCCCTTGGACCCCCTTACCTTTCCTCTCTTGTGGTATCCTAGCCCCTTTAGGTGCTCTACC
Organism: Picea engelmannii; assembly: GCA_009831015.1. Taxonomy (NCBI): domain Eukaryota; kingdom Viridiplantae; phylum Streptophyta; class Pinopsida; order Pinales; family Pinaceae; genus Picea; species Picea engelmannii. The sequence goes on along the minus strand of ML782322.1, from coordinate 1,096,662 downwards.
CGAGTCAACGTTGGAACTTTTTAATGATTTCAAAATGATCATGTTTAGAAGTTTTCATAATTACCATGGTAAGTCTACCTCATGGCATAAAACAGACATAGTAATGAAAAATTTAATCACAACATATACAAAATCAAGTTCAAGGTTTCAAAAGGTTCAAAACCAAGACAGTGCATGCACATAGAGGATTATGGTGCATTGTATTTTAGAAAAATATTACTAATGATATTTGTAGACTTTTCTGAGAAATATCATGGCTTATTGTTATATCTTACATGGATGTTGTCCACAAAAACAAAGCACAAGAAATGATGGCTAAGTTTAACCAAGATGCCCTCTCATAAATATTAAGATATGTTACTTGTTGCTTAATTTTTTGGGGCTATTTCTGAATTCTTGTTTTCAATATTTGAAGTAGCCTATAGTTCTGACATATCTTACATTCAAAAGCCTTCTTAGTTGAAGAATGAATGCATGAATCTTTGGGGAGAAGTGCAACTAAAGAAGAATGAACTAAATGAACTAAAAATGCACAAGAATCTTGGAGAAATCTCTTTCCATGGATACCTCGGTAATTGAAGGAAAATTAGTCACTATGTATATATAAGCATGTCACACATACCAAAGGGAAGGTCTTTCTATATTAAGGTTAAGGGCCAACAACGAATCGAGCCAACACATCTTTGCTTTCTTTTCCAAAGAAGAACTAGACATGCATGCATGGGGAGTCTTGAAGAAATCCCTTGCCATGAACACCTAGGTAATTGAAGGCAGACTCAGATTGACCATGAACATGACCATGAAGATATCCTTCTATATGTGTACTTTAAATTGTTAATTACAAATACTTTAAGATATTTGAAATTGTTCATTACAAATACTTTGAGAGAAGTATTAATAAGAAATGTACACACCACTGTGAATGCTTTAATATTCAAGTCCAAAAAAAACACAATGTGAGAATTTGGGTATGTGATCTAGAAGAGTAGCAATTTAGCGAAACTCTATGCCATATTCATTAGCCATGTAATATAGTCACGATCCATATCCTCTACTTGGAGAGATGTAAGCCATGCAATATAGTAAATTTTAAAACTTCAAGTCCAAAAAAAAACACAATGTGGAAATTTGGGTATGTGATCTATAAGAGTAGCAATCTAGCCAAACTCTATGTCATATTCACTAGCCATGTAATATAGTCACTAGCCATATTCTCTTGCTTGGAGAGATGTAAGCCATACAATAGTAAATTTTAATTTGTTTTAATGTATTTGCAAATGCTTTACTTTTCTAATAAAAGGAACGATCAGATCACCAAATTAGGTGCCATCAAAGTGTCTCTAACCTATTAAAAAACTGAATACACACATTTGGAAATTTAGAAAAGAGTATTGAATAGGAACTCATGTAATGCTTTTGTTATATGAGACTTTGGATACATGTATGGAATTGAAACTCCGTTAATGGTTTCAGTTCGAAATTGAAAGGTATAGTACTCGGAATGTACTAATAAGGTGTTGTTTGTATTGCTCACATCATGAGTTCTATAAACCAGAAGTTATAGTTTACAAAGGTGGCCGAAAGCATGAGTTCTTTGGATTGAATGTAATTACTTTATCATTTTTGCATATTTTATTTTTAGTGTTTAAATATTTATATTCACACTGGAACTTTGTTAGTAAAAGAAAAATTATGTACTTTGCTTGATTGAAGAGGTGGCCAAAATTATGTGTTTTTTTGCTTAGTTATTCACATTTTTTCTAATGTGTATTTAGAGAATGGTTTAATGAATTTGGTATGTATTTGTGTTTTTATTGGACATTGGAGACATCATCATTGTTGGGAAGAGTTGATGATCTTGTTAAAGGTATAAAGTATAATTGGTGTGATTTTGGTGATAAGTTTTATGAAGTTTTGTTTGATCGCAGTGTCATAAGAGATAAGTTTTTTTTGGGTGACTTCTTCGACACCCATCACTTGGAATAATCTTGGTGTAGGGAGGTGGCCAAAGTCACAGGCTCTACTAATCACGTACATTTCTGATGTATATATGGAGAATGATTTGACCAATTTAGTTTGTAACTGTGTTTTCATTGTTTGCTAGAAATGATGCCATTGTTTGGAAGCCTTGGTGATGTCGCTTAAGGTTTGGTTGCAAGAGGAAGGGGGACAAAGGATTCTCTAGAAGAGGCATATTGCAAAAGAATTTAAGGAATTGGATTTGACCATCAACTTGGATATATAAATGCTTCATGGCCCCCAACCAAGGGTTTGGCTTTGGATATGTATAATTTTTTTACTCTTTCAATATTACATTAGATAATTGTTGGTTACTAGCTAGAGATGTTGATTTCTACCTATAGATGATGTAGTAAGTTAATATGAAAAGTAGAAAATGAATTCCATGATGACATTGTAGGATATATGAATGATGGGATCGATTTGCATTTGGAGCTCCTATTCCCAATTTTCATTTTTTTTAATTGAATTCCATTTTCATTTTTTTTAATTGAATTCCATTTTCATTTGGATGTGGCCATTCCTCAAATAGGAATTTGGTTATTTCTAAGGTTTGAGAGGCTAAGGGCAAGGAGCTTACAGAGGCAAGGCTTTCCATTGAACCTCTCATTAGGTATAAATACTTCAATTAGATTTCATGTGTTGGCTTTAAATGCATTTTCTTGAAGTGACAAATCTATGCTGCTAAGAATCTTTCCAAGAACCTCAAATGTAGATAGTGGTTATCGTTGGATATCTAATTTCTCTCTATATTTTCCTAAAAAAAATGAATATATTTGTTTCAAATTTGTAGGTTGCTCTCTATATTTGAGTTGTAAATGATAAGTTCATATTGCCATCATATTTTTTGCAATTTAGTGTAAGATTGCAAGTCTTTTAAATCTTTAGTTATGGGGCATATAGTGAGAAAGAGAAATGCATATGATAGAGAGACATAACACAACAAATAAATGCAACATACCATAGCCATGTAGCTAGGACCTTATTGCACATTATCTCCTTGGCCAATAGCGAAGATCTCATTGTGTCTTTGGCCCCATTGAATTCCCACTTGCAATGGATGAAGAATTGAAATCAATATAGATAGGAAGAAACATGTGGTATTGGTACTAACTATGCCTTTGCCCCTACCTTTATAGGTTATACATGTTTATTCCTATTTGGAACATATGTATTGTCACTGGTTCTAGGTATTAATTTAGCAATTGATTTTGTAGTTTCAATTGCAATTTGATATTTACTAAGTGGATTGTTGGCCTACTTTCAACTAGTTTTTCTAAAAGCCACCCGACTATAAAGTTGGGGCTCAATGCTTGTATTTGGAACTATAATAGGATGAATAAATGTGAGGCTAGGGCAATGGATAGAGGAAAGTGCAGGATGAAAACTCTTTGAGGTGGAGGGTGGAGTTTCTATATTTTTAATGACAATGCCAAATGCCAACATAACGGAAATATACAATTAATCTTGAAACCTATAGGCATTAAAGAACTTCTCCAATCGCAAGAAGTTGTGATTGGATCTAGAATAAGACTTCAAGTCGGTCAACCAAGGAAATGACGAATAAATAGATTTAAATATTTCGAAAAACTAATCAAATTCGATACCTAATATAAAACTTTGAAAAACAAAGATAAATTTATGATCAATCACAATCCATTCACATATGTTTCCTTCACTTTTTGAAATTTCTTCAAACTTACCACCCTCAAGTTGCATCCCTAAAAAAATCACCCTCTCGATGTTCCTCGATGGAGTGTTCCTATGTATAGCCACTGGCAATACTGATGAGGAGGACTCATGTTGTTGAAACCGTTCTCAGATTCATGATCTAATTGGTCGGCATTGAATTTAGATCTGATAGACTATTCTCAACTTCTGCACCCTCATGTCAGGCGAGCAATGGCTTCACTGGTAGTTTTGATTAGAGCGAAACCATAGCCAAATCGATAGTCACCAACTATTTCCAACTACCCTATCTCCATGGACACTTTTAGGCTTCCCTTCTTGAGGAATGAGTTAGCAAATTGAGCGGGCCAGAGGACAAGCCAAAGAATCTTCGAAATGACGAACATAAAATAAGGTGACATAGAAAATGAGGAGAGATCATAATTGACAAGCAAAAAAACATGTGACGTAACATGTAGATGGTTTGGAAGGAATGTAAGCTAGAAATTATCATCTCAAACCCAATGATTTAGGACAACCAAGTTTTGGACAAAACCCCTCCCTAAAAAATGCATAATTAATACCTTCATCATCCATATTAACAATCTCATGTGAATAACAATCTCTTTTTTTCTTTCTTTTTTTCTTTGAATATGGTAATAACCTCTTATGTGTGGGCCTTCAAGTTGTTAATGAAAAAAAGTTGAAGTGTGCAACATACTCAATGAACACTTAAATATAGAATAGTGTCTTATACATTTCTCTCAACCTCACCCTCATATATGGCATTGTCAAATAATGTTGCTAATTATTAAAGTTAAAATTAATTCAAATAAACAAATTGATTTGTAAAATTCAGTTAAAGTATAGAATATGAGGGAGTAATTGCAAATTGTAGAGAAAGCAATCAATCATAGACTACTCATTCCTTTGTCTTAAATTTAACATATTGTGTCCACATATTGCCTTTGAGCCAATAGGTCAAGTTTCCCACCTTCCCCTTTTGACTTTAAGGGTTCCCATTGAGTATGAGGGAGGGTAGAAAGGGGTGTGTGAGACCACCATTGAACCTTTTGTTAAATGTATTCTCATGACAAGTTTTATTATTATTTAAATATATAATATGCATATAATTATTGTTATATGAAATTGCTTGGAAATTTCGTTTTAAACTACATGGTTGTTATAAAGATATTTTTTCCATTAAAAAACAAAATAGGTATTGATGTAAAGAATATTCCTTCGCTTTTCCACCATGCTTCTTATTTTGCTGACGTGTCTTGTTTCTGTTTTGACGTGTCTTTTTCCTATTTGATTAAAAAACATTAACATGGGCTAATGATTGAGGTGGTCATGTGTGGGTGGGGACTCTCCTAGTACGCGAGTAATGGGCTAAAGATAAAATAGAGATTTGAATGCGACACATAATTCAAAAACCTCCATTTGAAAGTATAGAAACCAAACCATACCATAAGGTATCAAAGTAAATCACAACTCTTGAAAATAACAAATAATTTAATGGATTGCAAATATGTGGTTACCTTTTATGATGCTCTTCATTGAGAGACCACTCATTATATATTTTATTATGCGAATGTTTCTTTCTTTGAAAGGAAGCATAATATATTAGGGAAGGGAAGGGATGGGATGGGATGGGATGTTATGTTGTCACAAAAGTTTCTGTCAAAGGTCAGGATTTTAGCGTTTGTTAGAGTGTTGATTAGATATATATTTTTTATGTTCCTCAAAGTTGAAGTTGTATGTAGGAGAAAGAGAATAATCATTTTTTTTAATATTTTAATTTATTTTATTTAATTTTTTATTGATTAATAATTTTGATGTCTTATTGTGCAATTCTTTTTTATGCGTTTACATTTTTTTTCTGCATTTATATATCTTTTTTGAACGTTTACATATCCTAAGTTTGGAGTCCATTATATGTTCATTATCTTCATTGTTTACATAGCCTAAGTTTTATGTGTATTAAATTTTCATTTGTGCTCTTTTTGAGGTCAATAATAGAACCTGACAAAATGCATTTTTGCAAATCTTGTACAGTCAAACTTTAGTGAGGATCACAATGCATCTATTTATTGTTGTCATTAAATTTATGTCTATTCAATTATGAAAGGTAAGTTAGACAATCTCATAAGGGTAACTCGGTAAGTCAGACAATCTATGTATGCGGTGAATTTTGGCAATATTGAGCACCCACTGTCACTGCCATCGTGACTTCTTTAACATATTTCTCCTTCCTTATATATTTGCAATGCAGTTGAGTTCCAGGACCATCATATGAACACCAAAGTACACATTGATTCATCATTGCTTCATTGGTTCCTTGGCTGCCACTATTTCTGCCAGGTTGAAATACCAGTAAGTTTTTACTATTTCGAAATAATAAGTTTTATTCCTAGTCATTGTTTAGTAAGTTTTACTCCTAATTATTGTTACTGTTGGTTGTTTAGTAAGTTTTACTCCTAATTACTGTTACTGTTGGTTGTTTAGTAAGTTTTATTCTCGATTATTGTTATTGTTTGTTGTTTGCAAGTAATTTTTAGTTCCCTGAATGCTTTGAGAAATTCCATAGTGCATTTATTGATTTACTTTCTATTTACTTAGTATTTTCCTCCTATTTGTCCTAATTTTCCCTAAAAAAATAGAGATTTTAAAATCAATTTAAGTAGCATCACCTTTGCATTGCAAGTGGCAAGGACCAAAAGTCAAGTTGCAGATCTTTGAACCTTTGCCGAAGTGACTTTTAATGCCCCTATTAAATAAAGAGAAGGCATGAACAAACCAAAAAGTGCCAAGTTAGAAATATGTGCATAACAAATTTGTGTTCCCTCTCCAATAATCTATTTGTAAATGATGCCTATTCTTTTGATAATTTGTTAATAAATTCAATATGCATACATTTAACTATCACAGGAAAAGACTACTTATTTGTTAATTTTGGTTTCAAAATGTTCTTAATGGCACTCTATATCCCAATTCTGACAGAGTGGCTACTGTCTTGGAGCAACCACTTAGTGTAAAAGGAAGTATGAATCATGAGAAAATACAATCACTTTCTAGTTCCAAGGTTCCAACCTTTTGTTTTCTATAATCCCTTTTGAGAACCTCAACAAGGGACTCTCCTAAGACCCTTTCATATATGAGTTCATGATAACCTCTCGATCATCTGCATGCACTATTACATGAAGCAAACGAACAATTCAAAACCATGGTTTCAGCAGCCAAATTGTATCCTTTAAGTCTAAGTTAGACCCCAAAGTTGTGACTTATTAGGATCAAGTGCATACCTTTTTTCTTAGGGCTCTAGGCATTTTTATCAGTTCTATAATGTGTAAAAAACCTAAACCTAAATGTCTGTGAATCTCGAGATATGCACATGCATTCCTATTGGCTGAATAAGCCTCGTGCTAGTTAAGATTCATGTACACATAAAATATAATATTGCAAGCCATTCAAATTGTATGCCAGATGATTGTATATTCCAAAGTTTAGAAAAACAAATATTAAAAATCTTTGTAACAAGAAAAACTCCAAAATCTTTGTGACCATAACAGTTACAACAAAATATATTTCCAATTTTTTTTTTTTAATTTTTGGCATCAATTCTTGGTCATTATAGGCAAAAAAGATGTATTTGAATCGTCAACATCGTCCACTTGTCCCGCACAAATCCCTCCAGACTCGTGCAACTAAAACTACAAGGTTTGCTGGAAAACACATGTACTGCTATGATCGAGAGATGGCCACGAATATTAATAATTAAGTTCATGTAGAAACTTCTCCCGGCAGAACCGTTTCCAAACCTAGCAACTCTGATTGCGTGAAACAACTATGTGGGAATCAGATAGCCATACGAGCCAATTGTTTGCATGAAGCGTAATCACCCCCAATGAAAAAAAAGAGTATAATGTGAGATGAATAGACAATGAGGTATTGGTATATGTCTGCAACTTTCTTGTTTGTTAATCTCAAAACCTAAATGACCCAGTTGTGGAAAATTCAACTACTGCCCTCTGAGGTGGAGCCTCCAGACAAAATGAACTTTACCTATGACTATCTCACAAACTCTAGTAAATTAAGTATTCTTATAAACTCTGGGCACCATGGACAAGGAAGTTTGTGCAACAATACAATTATATTTAACCATATCAACCCATCATAACTCTACAAAATATGTAAAAACAATATCCTAAAGACCACTACCAAAAATCCATTATGTTAAATTATGTTTTCATAAAGAATAAAACCCTTGTAAACCACATAGAATTCAATATTTTGTTAAAGTTGGATAGAATTTATCGTTTAAAATGTTTGAGGAACTGCCAATCTGGTTAGTATTTGGAGGGATTTAGGGTTTCTGAACATGATATAACAAAAGTGGTGCTAATCTGTGTGAATCTTATAAACCTTTTTTTCTTTTGGCTTTGGGCATTTTTATTAGTTTTGCGTAGTGCCCTTAAAGAGTCGAAGTGTTTCATGTTGGTATCCATCCTGAACACATGTACCATATAATTGTTGGGCTGGGACATAACTCCCTTTACAATATAGTTTATGCCTGGGTATTATCTCCATGTACGATATTAGTCGTTGAGAATGGGAGCTCTACAAATCTCAGAATGCCCAATTAGTGCTATAGACTTCAAGGGAACTATTATGTTAAGGTTTAGGAGGAAAGGTGCATGGAAATTTCCTTTTGATGGTGGTGTTGTTCAATGTACATTGTAGATGCCATTTTGACTGCAATCCACATGGTTAACCACATGTTAGGGTTTGCATCATGGTAGGCAGGAGGCAACAAACAAATTTAGGTGTGATTTACATCTATTTAAATTAATCTAGGTCAGTTTGTATGTAATTAATTTGTCTCTAATTAAATTAAAGGTTGGCACATGGCATCGAACATGTTCAGGTATAATTTGTGTAATTAAATTGACTTTATATCTAATTTGTAATTAATTAAATAACCACAATGGAACTTTGTATGTATTACTCGTGTCGACATCAAAGGTGATGGGTGCCCTCCTGGGTAACAAAGTCTTTGCCTCCCCAGTAATACCTATCAGAGAGTCAATGTAAAAGGAAGATTTGTTTCTAAGAATGCTTCCATAGAACATAGAGGAAAACATGAGAAAGGATACAGTGGTTTAGACAATAGCTTAAAAAATTCAAATCCAGTTATTGGTTCATCGGTTGCATGTGACGTATGTTGGATCATGTTGTCATTGATGCCAATGGTTTGATTGATTGATGTCAAGTGAATGATTGATGTCAAAGGATTGTTTGATTGATGATTGATGTAATATGTATTGTCCTTGATGAGAATGCATAGATGAAGATGGATCAATGAGTTGTCATTGATGTGATGAAGATGGATCAATGAGTTGTCATTGATACATGATGAAGATGGATCAATGTGATTTCATTGGTATATGATGCATTGTTGGAAAAATGTATAGATGACTCATTATTGTCTTATCATGATTGATAAGGTGCACAAATGGATGAACTCCAAAGTGGTCCCCTTATGGTGAAATCCCTCACAGGAAGACGCTTTGCGGATTGAGTTATCCTAGAAGAATGGTTGGAGGACCCATGCTTTCATGTGGAATAATGAGATGAAAATCAATGAATTTGTTGGTGAAACTATCCTAGATGGATATTGCTTGTCATGCCATTTCTGGTGGTATGTGGAATGTCACATAACTCCTCACGGTTTGAGAGTTACGGCCTTACGAAGTTGGAGGAGCCTCACATGTTGGCTTGAAGCCCCAAAAGGTCAAAGAAGTCAAAGTGCTTGAAAAGAAGAAATCATTATTTAAATGATAAATTAAAGTGACAAAGTCAAGGTGGATTATTTAAATAATAAAGAGAAGTGGCAAAATCAAGAAGGAATATTTAAATGATAAAGTATTGGAGAACTTTCTATTTATGGAAAGTGGTTAACCCTAAAATAAGGAAATTAGGTTAAGTGAACTAGAAATGGGTTACGTGACCTAGAGGATGAAAGTATAAATAAGATAGCAATGGTCTCTTGCAAATCATCCTTTTGATGGATCAATGGAGAGCTTCTTGTGAGAATATATTTTGGAGTATTGATGGAGAGTTTCTTATGAGAGATTCTTGTGAGAGCATTTTGGTGTGGATCTCTTGAGCATGATTGAAGATCTATTCTGAAAAAGAGAGCGTGAGGAGGATCTCATGGACGCATTGAAGTTTCGGCAAGTCTGAGATCATGACGACAAAATTCTCGGAATTACAGAAAAACCCTATTTTCTGGTGCATACACGACTTGTTTGTGTATAGGATGTGTATACGCAAGTTGTCTGTGTACATGGTGCGTACAGTACGTGGGTGGTCAGTGTACATGGAGCGTACAATGGATAAAATCATGGATATTTTTGGTTGAGTTGATGACAAGCTATTGAAGACTAAAGCAGGTTCCAGATCTGCATTCTATGGTCTCAGATCTATCACTGAGACACTGGTATGATTACATTATTGTCTTGATGGATAGTATTGCTTGTTGTGTTGTGAATGCCTAGGGAATTCTTGGTATGGTTGCTATGATGTGGTTTATGTTGGTTGATGGAGTGAGTAACACTCTTATGATTAAGTACCGATATGATGACTATAGTATGTTGATTGCTTATGCATGATTGAGTAGCATTCATATTGATTGGTTGTGGAGCATGAGTAAGCTATTGGAGAGCTTGGATGTGTTGTGATTGGCTGGTGGTCAGTTTGGATAGTGAGAAACAAAAGAGAATGATAAATTAGTTAAAGAGGATCTGAGTTGATCTTGAAGGATAAACCCTAATATCTCAAAAGGTATATGCATGATGCAATACTGTATGGGAGCGTATATGCAGGTTGTAGTACTTCTTGGGTGCGTATACACGCAGGTTGTACTACTGGTAGGACACGTACATACGCGTGATGCACTACCAGCAGGTCGCTTACCTGTTGCAGATTAATATATGTTGAGGATTGTTGCCTCATCTCAGTTGGTGATGAGTGTGTAAGTTGAGTCTTGCATGATAGAGTTGGTGCTCTTGTAGAGTTGTACTCTATTTAGCTGTTGCTGAAAAACCCCAAGGATTGTAGTCCGTAATAAAAAGACAATTGTACATACATCTTGTGTTCTTTGTGTTCCTTGTGGTGATGACTTGTTGATGATATGTTACTGATATATGTTGTTGATATGTGTTCACATCTAACTGGTTATAAATGAAAACAATGAGTAATGAGTAAAATGTTAAATGTTAACTAATGAATTTTGTGTAAGAGGGAAGTTTTGGGAAAAAGAGCCCCACACTCATTCACCCCCCCTCTAAGTGTGGTAGGTGTTTCCAACAATGTAGTCCATATGGGTTATGTATATTGGTTGATATCAGGCACTCTTCTCTTTGAAGCCCTGAGGGGGGTCTTAATTCCAGTGTCCTCCCTTGTCGGTATTGCGTTCACTTTGACTGGTGCTCAAGGTGTAGAATGACATCTCCGAAGGTATGGGATGGATCTGTCTCTTTTGGGTTTTTATAGTCCGTTTATAATTAGAAAACTCATGCAAAGGGTATACCTCCTAACCTTCGTTTAATCTTTTGTGAGCGAGCTTTTAACAGGCATCTCATTTTTGGATTTTTTGTTTTTTAGGTTCCCTATCCCTAGTAAGAAAAGTGTAGCTAAGATTAATTAATGACGAGTCTATGGAAATGTCGGTGTCACAACATCTAAAGATTAAGGAAGGGACAAAACTAATAAACAATTGACTCACCAAGGGATCATCTTCCAAATTAGTTGGTTCTGAGTCATGCGCATGATGAATGAACATTGAAGCATCTTATTACTTGTCTACTTTTACGGAAAGTAGATCAATTAGCAATGCCTTCTACGAAATGGGTTTATATTTTTTTCTTCTTTTTTATTTGACAAGTCATTATCTTTGGAGAAGAGAGTAGTAACTATTCTCATCCCACACTCATCGCAATTCCTACATAGGGAAGTTATATGCTTGAAAAATGCACCAGGTACTTTGCCATAGATGTAAGTTATATGCTTGAAAAATGCATCGAGTATTTTGACGTAGATGTAAGTTATATGCTTAAAAAATGCACCATGTACTTTGTAGTAGATGCCATGGCTACCCATTTACAGTAGTCTTGGTGGAATTCAATAGACAAAGAATTTTACAATTTGACTTAATTCAGAAGCCATGAATAATATTAAAAATGCATTTTTGAAATGTCAAAATTGCAAAACTGCAATTTTGAAATGTCCAAATTGCATATTTGGAATATTTCAATTTTAGATACCGAATTTGAACAACATCCTCTCTCAAAATGACACCGGAAATGGGGTAATCTAGTTAGATATTAGTAGACCTATTTCTTGAAGGCTATGAGCCTTCAGTCTGGAAAGTTGAATAGCCATGCTTAGGTAGGAATTATGATATTTCACATAACTACATATATACCTATATAGAGGGAAGAGGCTTAGAGGTCGTGCACCATACAAGGATCTATATGGTGATTTATACTATGACATATATACTACTATGATCCTTGGGGGTTATATACATGCTTTGTTTTTAAATTGGTGGTTATATGCATGCTTTAATTTCTTATTTGTTGTTTTCTAAGGCTCGAGAAAACAATTTTCATTTGTTGTTTTGGTAGGGCTCAAGCTCCATTTTCATTTGTTGTTTTTTGGGTGTTTTCTAGAGCTCAAGCTCAATTGTCATTTTTTCGTTTTCTAGGGCTCAATTTACAAGTCGAGATAGTACAATTTTCAAGTTAACAAAGTTGTAACCACTTCTTAAAATAAGCAGCCAATAAATCTATCGTCACATAGGTTCATCAGTCTTCTTGGAAGTTTTTTGTCATCACATATGTGCTTAGATAATTGATATACTAGAGACTCGAATACATAATTATAGTGTGGGAACTAACATTTATATTCTGGGAAGATAATAACCTAAATAAAAAGAGGAAATCCCCATAAAATACTAAACAAGCGATTCAATCTTTCATGTTGCAACATCCAGTGCGTACAAACCATGATTGCATATTTATCTCTGTGGAAAGATGTTATGAATCTCCAGCACATAAACACCCAAATTCACGTTTTTTCTCTGCACTTTGTTACATTGAGTACATGCACCCTTTAATGCTTTTGATACCTGCCGTGCCACATCCATTTCAATTTTTTTCATTGTTCCAAAAAGGTCTAGTGGAAATGTCATAGATCATTTCCACCAAAAAGGACAAGTTTCTAGTATCTCTGGTTCATCTATTTTTTAATTGCATGCCTGTTGTTGTGTATGGGAATTTCCACCAGGTTTGTGACATACAAATTTAATCTAGGATAAATAAAATGCACAGAGAAAAGGAAAGTAGTGAAAAATCATGTATCCAATAACCTCAGTCCTATGATAAAAGCATTGGAGGCATATCCCATAAAATGAGTACAAATTCTGAAATAAAACTTGCAACTACACCAAAAGTTTGTACTACCAACTACAAGGTGACCTATAAGAGATGGGGTCAATCTATATTCTCAGCTCCTAGATTGTACACATTTGTTCAACCACCTAAGAATAAAAAACATTTTGGTCTTGGTTAGTAGAAAATTTTTTATGGCTTTTTTCATTTTTTTTTCTAAGCCTTTGGGGAAGTCAAATCAGTGTTTCAGACAGTTTCTGGCTGCATCCTGGAAATATATTATCTTCCCAATGCAATACCTTCTCAAAAACACTAAGCACTTGATGCTTCCATATGTTATAGAAACATTTCATGTTATGATATAAAAAAAATAAAAAAAATTGCATTCAACATGCTAAAGAAAAATACTGGATTAGCTTCACATTCATAACATGACATTAACAAGGAAATCTTGTGAATAAGGATTCATTTTATCTGATAATGGTTTGAGTTTGTTCATGAATCACGACCATACAAAATCTTGCTTCAAAGAGGAAATTGGAGTTAGTAACCATAGAGACTGAACCACTGTTGGCAATGCAAGTAAAATGCATATTGCTATAGTTCTTTCAATCTCAGTTGACAAGCCACAACATAGGTCGGCCCCAGGATTTGATGTTCAGAATGGATTATCCCTAAACCCCTTCCTTCCCACAAGATGACTCTAATCCTTGGTTACACAGGTTGGCCCCAAATTCTAAGTAGGAATAGATCGACACATTTTTTTTATTGTCTTTATTTTTTTTTCCTGAAATAATTCACAAACTTCATTAAAAAATAAATAGAGTGGCTAGACCTGAATTCCCAGCTTGACCTATTCTTCATACTTCTTTGACCAACAAATAGAAGAATATAATTGTAGAGAAAAAATTGATTCCAACCTCTGCGAAAAACAACACCTTATTTCCTTTACAATGGAAGTTATCACTACTTCAAGCTGGAAGTCAAAATCAATTGGTTATTCCCTCTTCCAAATGCAGTTGTGCATATAGCTTAGAATGAGGAATGTGATCAAAACATAGTTTAACTATGTTTTTAGTAGGGGAATAAGGTTGCAGGTTGGAAATACTTATAGTTTAACTATGTTTGCAGTAGGGGAATAAGGTTGCAGGTTGGAAATAGTTATGGACATATTCATGATTGTTGTATTGTCTTCTTACTATGTGGCTAGTTTGAGATGAGAAATAGTTCACAGTGGTGAGGGAATACATTTAATAAAAAATATTTTGGGTCTGCAATAGTTTCCTCTTAGTCCTCCTTTTTCCTCGTAATGAAACTCATCTCATTCTTTGATCAAATTTAGATTTCTAATGTTGGAATGCACAATTTTTTTATCTAGTATCATGTCTTTGATTTCAGAATGAAATCACTAGGATATGATGAGGTTGAATCTGGTTGATTAATCTTCCTCCACACACATATATATGATATTTCCGATGAAAATCTAGTGGAGAAATCTCCATGGCACTTACCTACATTTTGCATATTGTATCTAGTGTAAATTCATTAGTTATTGATTTGGTAGGGATATTGAGTGAGGCAAATAAAAATGACAATCTACTTGGGGGTTGACCACAAGGGCTCCTCTCCTCGAAAAATCTCAAAGCACTCAACCACTCAAGCTAGTGCATTACATTATTTCGAATCCATATATATGAACATTAAATCCATATATATAAACATATGAGAAAATGATTTAATTATGCATGAACATAATTTCATCATCAAAGCCATAAATAAAATGCCACAATGTGATGCATTAAATGGATGAGTAAAGTGCCATGTGATTATTCTATTAGAATTTATAAGTGGTAACCTTGTTATTCCATTTTGCACTAAACTCATATGTAATCATGTCAATGATATGTTCCCCATTTGTTCCATTATTTTACAAATTTGAGGCTCAAAACCCATGTCAAGTATTCAATCCTCATCATCCAGTATCAAATATTTCACCATTGAAAGTGTTATCACATATAGTTGTCAAGGGAAACAGGTCGTCCAAGTTCGTGGTCTGCACATAAAGCGTCCGAGCGCAGCATGCAAAGCAGCTCATTTCGGGCTTAAAATAAAAACTGGCGGGCTCATTTTTGCGACAATGGAGATCCCCTGTGAGGATTAGATTAGCGGTCCCCAGGTATTCAGAGTTTCAGAATTGAACGAAGTATAGCGCCATGAAAAACACCCGAAACCTGAAGGCCCAGAGTAAATCTCAGTCATCTGATTCAAATGGACATGCGGTGCTAGATCTAGAGCTATGGAGGAAAGCGAAGGGGGGAAAAGCATGAAGATCCGGAGTAGCTCTCGATTGTTGATCAAGAAAGGAGAAAAAGGGCCGTCAATTTGGTTGAAGGGGTCAAAGTCCCAAAGCAGGAGCAGAGCCATTGATTGAAGTTGACCCGCGTCAATAGATTGACAACTCCGGGTAAAAAACACAGAAGGTAAGCGAGATTTGATATTTGATTTTCCTGGAGCCCGGAGATGTGAAAAGCGTCTCAGTCGTCGATCAGTAGGAGCCACGCGTCACCATATCCTTCACTTCGGGTAAAAGTAGCAGAAGAAAAAGGAGGTTTGAGGTTTGAAAAGTTCGAAGCCTGAATCGTGAAGCATATCTCGATCGTTGATTCGAAAAGGGAAGATCTGATCCATTGATCTGAAGAGGGCATATTTGAGCCATTGATCATAAATCCTCGCCCAAGATCACAAGATCGATGACCACAGTCCATTGCAGGTATGCGACGTGCTCAGGCGATAATTTTCTTGAGCGGTCCGACAATTGAAACCATGGTTTGAAAAAAGTAATACGTGGCAAAAGGTGGTGGATTGTTGGTTCAAAAGTGGGGTGAACCCAAACCACCTTTAAGCAGCCCCACAATCACATGTTTATATAGTATCCTATCCGAGAGTAGTGTGTGGCTGCCCCCTAGGCATTAAGCCACGTCTCAATCCCGAGAAAAGGTAGTTAATGAAAATGGAGCTGGTTGTTGAAACCTAGACTTACTCAATAATTAGAAAGTATGGAGGAGTAGATAATGGAAAATAGAGTTGTCAACTCGAGGTACCCCCATGGGCGGATTCTTCTGCAGACCCATGCCGATCCGAGCTCGCGTCTGACAGAGGGATACATGCATAGTCTGATAGAAGACTGCTCATACGTAAAGTTTTGAATGTAGTGATCAAATCACTCTCCTGAGAGTCGAGGACTGTTCTGAGTATAAATAAGTATTTTTAATATTTTTTTATGGTGATCAACTGGTTGAGAAGAGATCCCTATTTTGTAATTTTTTGATGCCAGAACTGTTCTCTGGTTATGTATAAGATTTGAGACTTTCAGATTAATAGAAGTCAGTCTCTTTTCATTTCTTTGTAAAAACTATGCTAAAACACTCGGGCACAGAGGATCCAGTCGAGGGTTGTTATGTTGTTGTAATGTAGGTATGATTGCAGCGGTATCGTGACCAGTTTTAGTCATCTTCCTTGTTATTTTTTTCCCTCTTATACTGAATGGCTCAGGCATGGAGGATCCAATCGATTTTTTGTAGCTGCATGGTGATGTAGGTTTGGTCATTATGTTGTTGTGATTGTGTTGTTTGGACATATTTCAGTGTCTGAAGCTTGAGCTTAAGAGTGATCTTGAGTCTGAGTTTTTCTTCTCCAAGTTGCTTGAAGCCCTGATGCCCATAACAGTCTTGTCCACCTTTCTTATTAAGTCTTCCCTCTGCTCACACTTAAACTCAATTCATTGACTGAAGTTAGTTGTGGCCCTCACTTCCTTGTGCATTTCTTGTCCAGTTCTATGTTGAACATCATTCATATATTGAGTTTTGTCCATTGACCTCCACTCATATAAAACCAACATCCACCAAAAACTCCGATGGGTACTGCTCTTATCTTCTCGCAGTCTGAGGGTGACTTTAAGTGCTAACATTCTTGGCACCGTTGTCGGGGAATGAATTGAAGACTTTTCCCTGGGATAGAATGACAATGAGATTATGATTCTGAAGGTGCATCAAACATCAGAACCATTGAAGATTGCAACTTGCACCTAGCGACTCCACAATCGAAGACTCCATTGGGGAGGATCTTGTTGAAAGAAAGATGACCATACCGAATGGGAAGACCATGTATCAGTTTATGAGCTTTATTCATGAAATCATATTCTTGTTTATCAACTCATTTCTCTCTTTCCCTTCACATATAAAGAAGATTATCCTTTGCTTTGTCTATTCAGATGATAATAGGCCTTCCTTTATTTATCCATCCTTGGAAGAAGAAAACATGCCCTCTTCTTGTGTTGTAGATATTGATCTCGTGTTTTCACCTATACCTATTCATAAAAGTGAGATCTGTAGTGCATCTCCTCTTGAAATTGATCACCCTTCTAGCCCTGAGGAGGTTGAAAATAATTCATAGTCTTCTCAAATCTCGTTACCCTTCGTTTTTCTTGCTGAGCCTTGCCATCAACTCGTTAATCCTCATGATCAGCCCACTTCTTTTCAATTTAAAATCAGAAATAAGTTGTTTAAACCTTTAAGGCTACCACTTGACCTTCATCCTAATCCTCTTTATTCCTTTGAGTATCTTCCTCGGTTTTCTGGGGAGGATCATATTACAGTCGAGAGGCACTTGGGGAGTTTGAGAACTTTGTTGACCAGTTCGAGATTGTTCATGAGGATGTTACCATGAGGTTGTTCTCACACTCTTTGTATGGATATGTTGTTGTGTGGTTTAGATGTATGGAAGTCGATTCTATTGGCTCCTAGACCGAGCTATGCCATGCATTTTTAAAGTGTTGGGGTGAGAACAAGTCCCTTGATCAATAATGGTTTGAGTTTAATGACTTGAGGAGAGGGGAAGAGGAAGCCTTGGTTTCCTTCAACATGAGGTTTTATAGTGTTTATCATAGTATGCTTGTGGATATTAGACCCACATAGACTATTTCCATGGTGTAGTATGTCATGGCTCAACATTCAGAGCTTGTCCTTCTCTTGAGAGAAAGGAAATATTCATCTTTAAGACAATTGTTTGAAGATGTTGAAGAGGTTGAAGAGAACATCAAGGCTAGAAAGGGAGTTTGTACGCAAGAACATCATGAAAAATTGCATGTACATAAGCAAGAAGACTATTAGTATGTTTCAGATTCCAAGCAAGAAGACCGTCAATATGTTTCAGATTTTGATCGAGAAGACTATCAGTATGTTTTAGATTCTGAGCAAGAATACAGTGAGTATAATTCAGATCTGGAACAACAACAACGAGTTGGATCTGACTCACATTCGGAAACAATTCCTTCCATATTTGCAGATTCTATGGGCAAGAATGCATATCCATCTTATGATCAGTTTCTGGGACATTTTGAGCATGTAGCAGTGGTTAATTACATAGATAATTATATGTTATTGGTTGATCATAGTTATGACATTTTAAATCCTATTGCACCATTATCTTATGATAATTCTTATGAAGAAGAGACTGCAATTGTTGATGATCAAGAGTTGTTTTCAAATGAACAAGGAAGTCTTTTATTTACAAGTAGAGAGACATTTACAGAGGATCATCCTGGTCTTCTAAAGCAACCAGGATTTTGTCACACGATTCATGATCCTATGGTTGTATACATGGAGTCGTATGTTTCAGATTTTAAAAATTTCCAAGACCTCACTATAGAGACTTTTCCTTTATTCATTGAGGAAAAACATTGTGTGGAAATCAGCCATCTGGGGCCTACAGAAGACATTCAAGAGCATGACAAAGAGAAGAGCTTTCCCATGGTTCCTTTTTATGATGATTATGATTCCGATCCTTGGGAGAGTCATGAAGAAGAAGAGGGAGAACCAAATGTGCAGTTCATATCCTGCCCGGAGCCTGCAAATGAGAAACCATCACCTCAGATCAGTTAGCCTACATCAGCCCTTCGCTCACCCATGCTTGCTAGAGACATTCAACCATGTGTGAACAACTGTAAGACGTAGCATGTTTTCTGTCACTAGCCCAGTGGATTTTTTCATTTTCTCTATGAACCTGTAAGGGAGTACATGGAGTTGCATTTTCTTCATGTCTTGGAGCCGCTCAACTTTATCCTAACTTCATCACTGGGAGGAGAGCTGAAAAGCATAATCATTTTGTTCTCACAATTTCGTTATTTTTATTTGATCAGTGACAGAGTAAACAAGTTTGCATCTTGGGAGTTGCTTGAATGGATATGGTGGAATTTTCTTTCACCCAACACTTTGTAAAAATCAATTAGTCTAGGAATGTACATAAATGAGCTCCTCCTGGAGCCCATGTATTTTTTTTTAGTTTTTAGGATAGTGTGATTGTCGGCCTTTAATCCTCAACAAGATGTTTTTTGAGCATGACTCCATTAGCCCAATGTAGAAGGTGACTGGAACTACTTGTTCTTTCCAGCTCGCGGGGAGCATGCCATCCCCTGTGAAGCCAAATGTTATCATGTATAGTTGTCAAGGGCAGAAGGCCATCCAAGTTCGTGGTCTACATAGGAAGCGTTTGAGTGCAACATGCAGAGCATCTCATTTCGGGCTTAAAATACAAACTGGCGGGCTAAGTTTTGTGATGGTGGATATCCCCTGTGAGGATCAGATTAGTAGCCACTCGGTATTCAAAGTTTTAGAATTGCATGAAGTATAGCACCATGAAAAACACTTGAAGCCCGAAGGCCCAGAGTAAGTCTCAGTTGTCCGATTCAAATGGACATGCAGCGCCATATCTAGAGCTCAGGAGGAAAGCGAAGGGGGGAAAATCCCGAAGACCCAAAGTAGCTCTCGATCATTGATCGAGAAGGGAGTTGAAGGGTCATCGATCTAGTTGAAGGAGTCAAAGTCCCAAAGCAGGAGTAGAGCCATTGATTGAAGCGGACGTGCATCAATGGATCGACAACTCCGGGTAAAAAACACAGAAGGTAAGCGAGATTTGATATTTGATTTTCCCATAGCATGGAGACCTAAAAAGTGTCTCAATCATTGATCAGTAGGAGCCACGCGTCACCAGATCCTTCACTGTAGGTAAAAGTAGAAAAAGACAAAGGAGGTTTCAGGTTTGAAAAGTTCGAAGCCCGAATCGCGAAGCAGATCTCAACCGTCGATTCGAAAAGGGAAGATCTGATCCATTGATCTGAAGAGGGAATATTTGATTCGTTGATTGTAAATCCTCACCCAAGATCACAAGATCGATGGCCATAGTCCATTGAGGGGACACAACGTGCTCGGGTCATAATTTTCTTGAGTGGTCCTGCAATTGAAACCGTGGTTTGGAAAAAGTAATACGTGGAAAAAGGTGGTGGATTGCGGGCTCAAAAGTAGTGTGAACCCAAAACACCTTTGAGAGGCCCCACAATCATGTCTTTATATAGCGTCCTATCCCAGAGCAGCGTGTGGCCACCCCTTGGGAATTA
Source organism: Picea engelmannii (assembly GCA_009831015.1). Classification (NCBI taxonomy): domain Eukaryota; kingdom Viridiplantae; phylum Streptophyta; class Pinopsida; order Pinales; family Pinaceae; genus Picea; species Picea engelmannii. The sequence goes on along the minus strand of ML782322.1, from coordinate 1,076,070 downwards.
AGCCACGTTTCAATCCCGAGAAAAGGCAGTTAATGAAAATGGAGCTAGTTGTTGAAACCTCAACTCACTTAGTAATTAGAAAGTATGGAGGAGCTAGCCATGGAAAATGGAGTTGTCAACCTGAGGTACCCCCATGGATGGATTCTCCTACAGACCCATGCCGACCTGATCTCACGTTTGACAGAGGGATACATGCATAGTCTAATAGAAGACTGCTTAGATGCAAAGTTTTGAATGTAGTGATCAAATCACTCTCCTGATAGTTGGGGATTGTTCTAAGTATAAATAAGTACTTTTGATATTTTGTTATGGTCATGAAATGGTTGAGAAGAGCTCCCTATTTTGTAATGTTTTGATGCCAGAACTATTCTCTGGTTATGTATAAGATTTGAGACTTTCAGATTAATAGAAGTCAACCTCTTTTCATCTCTTTGTAATAATTGTGCTAAAACACTCGGGCATGGAGGATCCAGTTGAGGGTTGTTATGTTGTTGTAATGTAGGTTTGATTGCAATGGTATCGTGACCAGTTTTAGTCATCTTCCTTTTGATCTTTTCCCCTCTTACATTGAATGGATCGGGCATGGAGGATCCAATTGAGTTGTTGTAGCTACATGGTGATGTAGGTTTGATCATTGTGCTGTTGTGATTGTGTTGTTTGGACATATTTCAGTGTCTGAAGCTTGAGCTTAAGGGTGATATTGAGTCTGAGTTTTTCTTCTCCAAGCTACTTGAAGGCCTGATGCCCATAGCAGTCTTGTCCACCTTTCTTACTAAGTCTTCCCTCTAGTCACACATAAAATCAATTCACTGACTGAAGTTAGTTGTGGCCCTCACTTCCGTTTGCATTTCTTGTCTAGTTCTGTGTTGATCATTCATATATTGAGTTTTTTCCATTGACCTCCACTCATATAAAACCAACATCCACAAAAAACTTTGATGGGTACTGGGTTTATCCTCCTGCAATCTGAGGTTGACTTTCAGTGCTAATAGAAAGGACAACCATCTCACTATGAGATAGTTCCTTGATAAAGTAACAAGGAGGAAACTAGATTCTAATCGCTTCATATTGTATTTATATGCCTTGATCATTATCCAAAACATCTTTAGGAGCATTAGAGTTTGATGGGGGAGAATGGTTGTTAAGTAATTAGCATGGATTTTGGGCATCTATCTCTATGATGTTTGGACTGGTTTTTGTTTGTAGCCTCTCAACTTGCTTTTCTATCTTTGTATGGAAGTACCTAGGTCATATTTTTTATTGGTTACACTAGATGGTTGGTATTTCAATGAAATATATTATTATGTTTAAATTGAAATGAATGAAAGAGAATAGGGTTTTTAAAACACATTGTCAAACTGTAAAGTATTAGTGCTATCCTTTCTTGTATATGCAGGATGACATGCCAAAATAACCTAAGGAATTGTTCAACCAAAATGGATATATTAGCAACAGTCCAAGCACATTAGCAAGATATTAAACTTGTACAATATGGAGATCATAACTACAGGAAAAATTTATCTTTTTATACACACACATACATGGAAAATATGCATCTCTCATCCTAGAACTGCATACTGAAAATTTGTTACAGGATTGACAAATTTGGAATATATTGCATATGTTGGGGTTTAATGATATAATTGCATTCCATGCTTATTTTATGTAGCAAATTGAACATATATATTATGTTTCCATGACAATAATCTTGTGTTGCATACTGAAAATTTGTTACAACATTGACAAATTTGGAATATACTGCATATGTTGGGGTTTAATGACATAATTGCATTCCATACTTATTTTATGTTCCAAACTGAACATATATATTGTGTTTCCACAACAATGATCCTTTTGTTTCAATCCAAACGTATAAGTATCTATGTTATATTCGCTTGCAAAATTGAGATAAATTTGCAATCTAGAAACTAATACATATGTTGATTTGATGGTGTAAATTTATCCTCTGTTGTCATGTAAGTTTATTCTAGATTTAAAGGGCTATGCATTACAATGTTGTCATGTAATTTTACATGCATTACAATACTCCTTGAGCACATTACAATACTCCCTGAACACATTTTGTGATTGATACATGCACCACTTATTTATTCGGATTTGCAATCTAGAAATTGATGCATATGTTGATTTAATGGTGTAAATCTATCCTATGCTTTCATATAAGTTTAGTATGAATTATAATACTCCTTGAGCACATTCTCTGATTGATACATGCACCACTTATTTATTTATGTTTCCTCAAGCTCTTACCAAAAGACTGGCGCTCTATTCTTCGATTGTTACATGCACCACTTATTTATTTATGTTTCCCCAAGCTCTCTCACTAGAATATCGAGGCTCTTTATTATAGACCTTCGTTCAAAACATTTACCAACACCATTTTCCAACATATTCCATCTCTAGCCTGGTAGGGACTACATTTCCATTCAACACTTGTTTATATGTAAATGGTGGAACTTTTTAAAACTATTTTTTATGTGAAAAATTTTCATTGTGTTAATGAAGGTACGTGGTAATGGTGTTTAAATAAAATTAGATCAAATGATTTTAATAAATGCAGGGGTTTGAAAAGGTAAACACGTATCCACTACATTATTTTGAAGGACATGGACATATTAATGATTAAAAAACAATGTTTTTTAACATTAAAATGGTAATGTATTTAGTGTATTCTCTACATCACATGTGTAGAGAAAAAATGAAATATTGTTTTATGAGTATTTTGGTCAATTCATGGTTTGACTTGACTCAATATAGTATAATTGAGGTTATAGAAAAATGGAAAATAAAAATAATATAGATTAGAATTAAAAATGACTTTCCAAAGAGTACATTTACTATGAGAAACCAAACAATGGGTGTTGTTACATAATCTAGAGCGAAAATGCATCTTATCAATTAGATAATGGTTTCATTTCTCAATATAAAAACTATTAAATTTGTATTTTGTAATACATAATATCAATAAAATTAAATATTAAACAAACAAACAAACAAAAACATATACTTCGAAATGAAAAACTTGCATATTAAACCAACTACACTCCATGTACTACATGTCCTTGTGATGTCGGAGCATCGTCAACAAGCATGTGTGGTAATACAACTCAACGCTTTGGAATCAATTCAGAATTTTAAGCACTGGAGGTTACTGCGAGTTTTTTGGAGCTGATTGAAAAACAGAAGAAGATCAACCGCTTGGAATCTGAATGATCACGAGTGATCTGGGAGTTTTCTCTCCGAGTATTGAATGTAACTGAACTAGGATAGCAGTTATGGTTTGTTTTCGAGTATATGAGTAGTCGGGGGGAACCCTAAGAACCCTCAAAGATAAATAAAGGTTTTGTATGCCCAATTGAGGCTGTTGCGAGTTAGTAAGGGTTTTTCTGAATTTTAGTTGTTGTTTGATCATAGTTGTAGCCATTTTTTGCTTCTGGAATGGATATAACAGAGGAAAACTGATTGAAATGTGTGTGCTCATTTCTATTTATAATTATGTTATTTTGTTTCGTGAATGAATGAGTTGTGTTGTTGAATATATGGAACTGTGAAGTGGTTGTATAAGGTTCAATCATTTTCTTTTCGCTGAGTCGTGTAAGGTGTGCACACAGTTCGTAAGGAGTGAGTTGACAGAGTCTATTTCAAATCAGAAGCTCAAGAGAGGTAGCGTGAAATCTCCCTTTGCAAGCAGTGCAAAGTGATTGTTGCAAGGTGTGAACAGTCATCCGCAAGAGCTAAATTCTTGCATAAGAATCGGTTGCAAGGAGTGCACAGACCGAAAATTTGACTAAGTATCGAATAAACTCTTTAAAGCATTAAAGAAGCAGAAGGAGGGAGAAAGATCATGAGAGATAGCGGGAAGAATCTTCGAAGGGAGAAAAGTCCTGAAGGTTTCACAAATCAACGGTTAAGATCCGTCCAGGAGGGAGCGGGATCACTCTCGATTGTTGGATCTGAGTAAAGTGCACGAACGTTAAGCCTTTGCGTACACATAGAAGTGTGAATTCCCCGAAGTCTCGAAGAGACCAGGGACCATCCATCGTCGAGAGGGACAAGTGGCAGGAGATCGATAACTCCAGGAAAAAGTTATCTGGGATTTTTGTGAGTAAGGAGAAATTGAAATCGTCGAAACCCGAAGTGGCTAGAATCCATCCGATCAAAAGGGAGACACCTGTCGTTAGATCATGGACTCTGGGTGAAACACTCTAGGAGAAAACGAGTGTAGAGGAGTTGAAAACTCCCGAAGGCTGAAATCTCGAAGTAACGAGGACCGTTGGATTGAGTGGGGCGTGTGGCATCAGATCCAAAGCTCCGGGTACGAAATACTCTGGAGGAAAGTAGAGATTCAAAGCGCCGAAGCCCGAAGTAAATCTTGACCATTGATCGAGAAGAGTGCTAAGGACCGTCGATCTGGTCTTGGTGGAAAGTGTCGAAGCCCCGAAGCAGACTAGAACTGTTGACTTGAGGAGGGCACATGGCAGGAATCTGTGGATTTTGGGTGAAGAACCGAAGGGGCCGAAAGGTGATAGAATCCAGCTTGATAGTGGGGCCGGAAGGTGATTAAAATTTAACCTTATTAGAGCGGGCCGCAATCGAAACCACGGTAATGAAAGAGGGGTATGTGGCAGCTGGAGGTGAATTTCGGGGAGAAAAGTGGGTTGATCCAAAACCACCCTTGGGCACACCCGCAATCGTGTGTTTTCGCCCGGATCTATCCCGAGGTCACATGTGGGAAGGGGCTAATGGGAGAGGAGATTGCGCCTGAAACCTACGAGTTCAATAGTGTGAAGAAAGAGGTCACAGGCGCCATAGAACCCGCACTAGAGGACCAAAAAAAAAGACCTGTGATAATTTTAAAGGGAGACCACTAAGGTATCAGAGAGCCAACTCGACTCAAAATTGAATATCCTTGACCAAGAGGTCGCGCAACCCTTAGGAGAGAATGGGGTCTACATCAAGTGGTATCAGAGCCGAATTTTTTCTTGTAGACAACAAGCAAAGGAGAGGAGATAAAGGAACTCGAAGGTGTACTCTGTGTGTGAGAGACAATCATCACAATGCCACGGAGGAGACGAGTGGAGATGCCTTTAGCTAATCAAGCTGTAGAAAGGGAAATGCGAGAGCCTCGCTCAAGATTAGAAGCGATGGAAGCAACGCAGAGAAGGGCACCTGATGCTGGAGACATCAACGATGCATAGAGTGAAGAAGTAGAAGTCGAAGAAGTTGTAGGGGAAAATGTTATTGAAGAATGCTTGCTAAGAGCAGTTGTTAGATTGAGAGTGAGATACAAGATAGAGGTCCCAATGTATGACGATAATTTGGATGTTGAAGAGTTGCTGGATTGGATAAGGTCCATGGATAAATATTTTTATTATGAAGATTTCGACGATGAGAAAAAGGTGAGGCATGTTGTCACTAGACTAAAAGGACATGCAACACTGTGGTGGGATGAATTGCAGGCTGAGAGGAGAAGCAAGGGAAAACAAAAGATAAATAATTGGGATAGAATGGTAGCCAAGATGAAGACTAAATTCATGCCCAAATATTATCAGATCAATCTTTTCAGGAAGCTGCAGAACCTGAGACAGAAGGGTATGACAGTTAAAGAGTACACAAAGGAGTTCTACAAGCTGAACATTAGAACTGGACAAAGAAAGAAAGATGAAGAAAATGTTGTTAGGTACATAGATGGCATGAGGTATGAAATCTAGGATGAGATCAACATGATGTCAGTGAAGACAATGGAGGATGCTTATCAGTTTGCACTGAATGTAGACGAAAAGTTGGCCAGAAAACAAAACCAACGAGGCAAAAGTAGGAGCCCGACCCCAAACAAAGGCAAGGGAGTTTCCCATGACAAGGCACACAAATCCAAAGATGATATTTAGAAACCACACAGTCACTCGAAAAGAGGAGGAAGTTCCCAAGGAAGACAGGGTGGTGGAAGAAATTCTTCCTGAGGAAGAGGAAGAAGCAGAGGAGGAGAAGTAAGGTGCTATGTCTATGGAAAGACAGGGCATGTGTCTTGGGAATGTCCCGATAAAAAGAAAGAGGGAGGAGGTGAAGCTCACATTTCGGAAGCACAGAGAAGGAATTTTGAAGCAGAAGGAGCAGAGGATGGAACATACCTGATGTTGAGAAAGATTCTCTTAAAACCAGAGGCAGAAGTTGAAAATCTAGTGCAGAGGAACTGTCTATTTAGAACAACTTGCAAGACTAAAGACAGAGTATGCAAGGTGATCATTGATAGTGGGAGCACTGATAACTTAGTATTCACAGAGATGGTGGAGAAATTGGAGTTGGATACAACTGCACATCCAAATCCATACAAAGTCTCATGGTTGCAGAAAGGACACCGGGTAATGGTTACTAAATAAAGCCTTGCTGAGTTTAAGATAGGAGGATATAGAGATGGAATTTTATGTGATGTAATTCCCATGGATGTATGTCATATCTTGTTGGGAAGACCATGGAAGTTTGATATGAATGCCATTCATGATGGGAGGAAGAATACATACACCTTGGAGAAGAATGATAGGACACACATGTTGCTACCAATAGAAGAGAAGAAAGTGAACGAGGAAGCCAACACAAGCATACTTCTCATGAGTGGGAAGGAACTCCTGAGAGAAGTCAAGAAAGGACATGATATGTAGTTTTTTGTGGTGAGGAAACCCAAATTTATCCTTACAAGCACTTCGATGGATGATTTACCTGAAGAATTTCAGGAATTGTTGGATAATTTTGCTAACATTGTGGTGGATGAGTTGCCTAACTCATTGCCACCCATCAAAAGTATCCGTCATCATATTGATTTGATACTAGGACCAAGTCTTCCAAAAAAAGAAGCATACAGACTGATACCTCAAGAGAATGAAGAGGTAAAGAACCAAGTCCAAGAATTGTTAAACAAGGGTTTGTTTAGAGAGATCTTGTGTACATGCACAATGCCAACTGTGTTGAGTCAAAAGAAGGATGGAGGATGGAGAATGTGTACAAACTCAAGAGCCATTAACAAGATCACCATCGGGTATAGATTCCCTTTGCCAAGAATGGATGATTTAATGGACTTTTTAAGTGGACCAAATTTCTTTTCTAAGATAGATTTGAAAAGTAGATATCACTAGATAAGAATGAGATAAGGTGATGAGTGGAAGACAACCTTTAATACCAATGAAGGATGGTATGAGTGGCTTGTTATGCCATTTGGCTTAACAAATTCTCCAAGTACTTTTATGAAGTTGACGAATGAGATATTGAAAGATTTCATTGCCAAGTTCGTCGTTGTATATCTGGATGATATATTGGTCTTTAGTAGGACTAAAGAGGAGTATTTTAGACACCTGACACTAGTGACGAGGAGACTACAACATGAGAAGTTGTTGATAAATCTGAGGAAGTCCTCTTTTATGAAGACAGAGTTCATTTAATTGGGTTTTGTGATCTCTTCAAATGAACTGAAGATGGATCCAGAGAAAGTGAAAGAAATCAAAGAATGACCATCACCAAGGAGTATGTTTGAGGTAAGAAGCTTCCATGGATTAGCAAGTTTCTATAGGAATTTCATCAGAGATTTCAGTGGGATTTGTGCACCGATGATGGATACAGTGAAGAAGAGGCACAAGTCTTTTAAATGGACAGAGGAGGCCAAGAGGAGCTTCAATATATTGAAGGAGAAAATAACAGAACGACCAATTCTGGTCTTACCAAATTTTGGAAAGACATTTCAAGTGAGATGTGATGAAAGTGGAGTTGCAATTGGAGCAGTTTTGATCCAGGACAATAGACATGTTGCCTATTTCAATGAGAAGTTGAATGAGACTAAGAGAAAGTACTCCACATATGATAAGGAGTTTTATGCTATAATTCAAGCCTTGAAAAAATGGAGACACTACATTATTCCTCAGGAATATGTCTTGTATAGTGACAACCAAGCTTTACAATTCATAACCAGATAGGGAAAACTGAATTAGAGGAATGCAAAGTGGGTTGCGTTTATGAAGAATTTTAATTTTGTCATAAAACATATTGCTGGGAATGCTAACAAAGTTGTTGATGCATTGAGCAGGAGATGTTTGGTTCTGCAAGAATTTCAGGTGAAGACCTTGGGGTTTGAACACCTAAAGGATATGCATTGTGATGATCTAGATTTCAAGGAAGCATATGAAGCATGTGCAAATCCTGTGCTGAGAGACAGGAGCCAATGGACAGAGTATATGAATCAAGAGAGATTGTTGTTAAAGGGCAATCAATTGTGCATACCAAAATTCTCAATGAGGGATAACCTTTTGAAGGAAAAGCATAGTGGAGGATTGGCTGGATATTTCGGCCATGATAAAAAATTTGCACAGTTGAGCAGTTCATACTATTGGCCAATTATGAGAACAAAAGTGATAAAATTTGTGAACAGATGTAGAATCTGCCAACATGCAAAGGGTAAGAGATAAAACATTGGATTGTATCAACCATTGCCAATACCAGAGAGGCCTTGGGATGCAATAAGCTTTGATTTTGTGTTAGGATTGCCAAGTCCATATCTGTGGTGGTGGATAGATTTTCAAAGATGACACACTTTATCCCATGCCAGAAGACTAGTGATGCAACACATGTTGCAAATTTGTTTTTCAAGGAAGTTGTGAGACTTCATGGACTACCCAGGAGCATTGTCTAAGACAAAGACACTAAATTTGTTGGTCATTTCTAGAGAACATTGTGGAAGAAGTTGGGGACAGATTTGTCCTTCAACTGAGCTTATCACCCCCAAATGGATGTACAGATTGAGGTGGTAAACAAAAGTTTGGGAAACTTATTGAGGACTCTAGTCACTGAGCATAATAACCAGTGGGATCATATTCTTCCACAAGCAGAATTTTCATATAATGACTCACCAAACAGGAGCACTGGAAAGAGACCATTCCAAATATTGTATGGACTGCAACCAAGGGGAGTATCTGAGTTGAGAGACTTGGAACATAGTGAGATCAGAAGTGCTAGAGCATAATCTTTTGCTACAGAAATGCAAAAGCTCCATAGCCAGATCAGAGGACAGTTGCAGAGCTCTAGCCAAGATTACAAGTGTAGAGTTGATCAACATCGCAAGGAACTTCAATTTGAAGTAGGAGATCAGGTTCTGGCACATCTCATGAAGGAAAGGTCCCCAAGGGGAACATATAACAAGTTAAATATGAAGAAGATAGGGCCATGTAAGATCTTAAGGAAGTTTAGTGCAAATGCCTATGAGATTGAGCTCCCAAATGATGTGGGCATATCACCCATATTTAACATTTCAAACCTATATCCTTACAGGGAAGATGGCACAGAGGGATCAGAAGATCAAGGAAGGATTCAGTGGGAGAAACAAATGCCTATAGCAGAAAAAACACAGATGGAGAAGATCATTGATCAGAGGATTGGCAAAAAGACCAGGAGGAATACCTATTTTGAATATCTGGTCAAGTGGAATGGACACCCAATAGAGATGTCAGTTGGGAAAATGAAGTTGATATCCAGAAACATGGAAAGTCGGTGCAGGAGCTCATGGATAGGAGTCCATGGATTTTTTTATCCAGGGGAGTATGATGCAGAAGCATCATCAACAAGCACGCGTGGCAGGGTAGCTCAATACTTTGAAATCAATTCGGAATTTTAAGCACTGGAGGTTACTGCGAGTTTTTTGGAGTTGATTGAAAAATGGAAGAAGATCAGGTGCTTGGAATCTGAATGAACACGAGTGATCTAGGAGTTTCCACTCTGAGTCTTGAATGTAATTGAACTAGGATAGCAGTTAGGGTTTGTTTTCGACTAGATAAGTAGTCGAGGGGAACCCTAAGGACCCTCAGAGATAAATAAAGGTTTTGTACTCCCAATTGAGGCTGTTGCGAGTTAGTAGGAGTTTTTCTGAATTTTAGTTGTTGTTTGATCATAGTTGTAGCCATTTGTTTCTTTTGGAATGAATATAATAGAGGAAAACTTATTCAAATGTGTGTGGTCAGTTCTATTTACGATTCTGTTATTTTGTTTCACGAATGAATGAGTTGTGTTGTTGACTATATGGAACTGTGAAATGGTTGTATAAGGTTCAGTCGTTTTCTTTTGGTTGAGTCGTGAAAGGTGTGCACACAGTCTGCAAGGAATGCGTTGACAGAGTCTATTTCGACTCAAAATCTCAAGAGAGGTAGCGTGAAATTTCCCTTTGCAAGGAGTGCAAAGTGACTGCTGCAAGGTGTGCACAGTCGTCTGCAAGAGCTAAATTCTTGCATAAGAATCTGTTGCAAGGAGTGCACAGGCTGAAAATTCGACTAAGTATCAAATAAACTCTTTAAAGAGTTAAAGATGTAGAAGGAGGGAGAAAGCTCAGGAGAGATAGCAGGAAGATTCTTCGAAGGGAGGAAATTTCTGAAGGTTTCACAAATCAACGGTTAAGATCCGTTCAGGAGGGAGTGGGATCATTCTTGACAGTTGGATCTGAGTAAAGTGCACGAACGTTAAGCCTTTGCGTACACATAGAAGTGTGAATTCACCAAAGTACTGAAGAGACCAAGGACCGTCCATCGTCGAGAGGGACAAGTGGCAGGAGATCCATAACTCTGAGCGAAAGTGCTCCAGGATTTTTGTGAGTAAGGAGAAATTGAAATTGCCAAAGCCTGAAGTGCCAAAGCATCAAAGTGGCTAGAAGTCATCCGATCGAAAGGGAGACATGTGTCATTAGATCATGGACTCTGGGTGAAATGCTCTGGGAGAAAACAAGCATAGAGGATTTGAAAACTCCTGAAGGCCAAAGTCCCGAAGTAACGAGGACCATTGGATTGAGTAGGGTGTGTGGCGTCAGATCTAGAGCTCCGGGTACGAAATACTCCGGAGGAAAGTAGAGAGTCGAAGCATCAAATCCCTAAGTAAATCTCATCCATTGATTGAGAAGGGTGTTAAGGACCGTCGATCTAGTCTTGGTATAAAATGTCAAAGCCCCGAAGCAGACTAGAACCGTTGACTTGAGGAGGACACGTGGCAGGAATCTGTGGATTTCGAGTGAAGAACCGAAGGGAGTTGTGATCGTCGATCTGTGAGGGACACGCGTCGACAGATCTCAGACTCCAGGTGAAAGTACTCCAGGGAAAAGTGGGTGCACAGGATTTGAAATCCCCAAAGCCCGAGTAGCTGAAGTAATCGTGGTCGTCGATTTACAAGGGGCACGCGTCAACAGATCGCAGAGGTTAAGAGGTGTGATCTAAAGAGAGAAGGAAGTGAATCTTGATCGTTGATCAATATGTGCGACCGAGATCATAAGATCAACGATCCAACTTGATTGCAGGGCTGGAAGGTGATCAAACATTAACCTTATTAGAGCAGGCCGCAATCGAAACCATGGTATTGAAAGAGGGGTACGTGGCAGTTGGAGGTGAATTGTGAGGAGAAAAGGGGGTTGATCCCTAACCACCCTTGGGCATGCCCGCAATCGTGCGTTTACACCATGATCTAGCCCGAGGTCACATGTGGGAAGGGGCTAACGGGAGAGGAGCTTGCGCCTGAAACTTGCGAGTTCAGCAGTGTGAAGAAAAAGGTCGTGGGCGCCATAGAACCTGCACGAGAGGACAAAAAAAAAGGCATGTGATAATTCGAAAGGGAGACCACTAAGGTCTCAAAGAGCCAGCTCGACTCAGAATTGAAAATCCTTGACCAAGAAGTCGTGCAACCCTTAAAAGAGAAGAGGGTCTCCATCACCTCGACTCTTAAATAATTTTCCATGTTATTATTTATCAATACTTAAATGTCAAGCCAACTAAATTTTAAAGTAATCCCTCTCCTCCTATGAAGAGAATTAATTTAATACATGTTAAGTAGAAATCCTTAATGGACTCTATTACTCTCCTTTATTTGATTAATTTATAATTCCTAATATGGAATCTTAACCTCATGACCTCTTATAATTTAATCTTAACTCAATAATTGGTAAAACTTGAGGCCATGTATTGAAGAGCTTGATATACCCATCTTGAAGGAGTGTCGACACTCTTACCTCAGGATCTTACCCACGCCCAAGTGCCCTCATGATATGATCTCTTCATTGGTATACAATGTGTGCAAGGATGAGTATGTGAGAGGACCCGTGTATCAATTATTTTTTGAAAAATGAGCTTTTGTTGGGCGAGGAGGAGAGAGAATGTCCATTCCTCCTCACTCAGGTCTCTCATCTCATCTACGTGGACTGAAGAATGGTATAGAAGGTTATAGCATTGGAGTAGTGACATTATCATCGGTCTTCCTCAGTGATTTCATAGTACAATATCTTCCACGATATCTTAAAGTGCATGAACGTTAAGCCTTTGCGTATACATAGAAGTGTGAATTCACCAAAGTCCTGAAGAGACCAAGGACCGTCCATCGTCGAGAGGGAAAAGTGGCAGGAGATCCATAACTCTGAGCGAAAGTGCTCCAGGATTTTTGTGAGTAAGGAGAAATTGAAATTGCCAAAGCCTGAAGTGCCAAAGCGTCAAAGTGGCTAGAAGTCATCCGATCAAAAGGGAGACACGTGTCATTAGATCATGGACTCTGGGTGAAACGCTCCGGGAGAAAACAAGCATAGAGGATTTGAAAACTCCTGAAGGCGAAAGTCCTGAAGTAACGAGGACCATTGGATTGAGTAGGGTGTGTGGCGTCAGATCTAGAGCTCCGAGTACGAAAAACTCCGGAGGAAAGTAGAGAGTCAAAGCGTTGAATCCCTAAGTAAATCTCATCCATTGATTGAGAAGGGTGTTAAGGACCGTCGATATGGTCTTGGTAGAAAATGTCAAAGCCCCGAAGCAAACTAGAACCGTTGACTTGAGGAGGACACGTGGTAGGAATCTATGGATTTCGAGTGAAGAACCGAAGGGAGTTGTGACCGTCGATCTGTGAGGGACACGCGTCGACAGATCTTAGACTCCAGGTGAAAGTACTCCAGGGAAAAGTGGGTGCGTAGGATTTGAAATCCCCAAAGCCCGAGTAGCTAAAGTAATCGTGGTCATCAATTTGCAAGGGGCACGCGTCAACAGATCGCGGAGGTTAAGAGGTGTGATCTGAAGAGAGAAGGAAGTGAATCTTGATCATTGATCAATAGGTGCGACCGAGATCATAAGATCAACGATCCAACTTGATTTCAGGGTTGGAAGGTGATCAAACATTAACCTTATTGGAGCGGGCCGCAATCGAAACCATGGTATTGAAAGAGCGGTACGTGGCAGTTGGAGGTGAATTGCGAGGAGAAAAGTGGGTTGATCCCAAACCACCCTTGGGCATGCCCGCAATCGTGTGTTTACTCCAGGATCTAGCCCGAGGTCACATGTGGGAAGGGGCTAACGGGAGAGGAGCTTGCGCCTGAAACTTGCGAGTTCAACAGTGTGAAGAAAGAGGTCGTGGGCGTCATAAAACCCGCACCAGAGGACAAAAATAAGGGGTGTGATAATTCGAAAGGGAGACCACTAAGGTCTCAAAGAGCCAGCTCGACTCAGAATTGAAGATCCTTGACTGAGAAGTCGTGCAACCCTTAAAAAAGAAGAGTATCTCCATCACCTCGACTCTTAAATAATTTTCCATGTTATTATTTATCAATACTTAAATGTCAAGCCAACTAAATTTTAAAGTAATCCCTCTCTTCCTATGAAGAGAATTAATTTAATACATGTTAAGTAGAAATCCTTAATGGACTCTATTACTCTCCTTTATTTGATTAATTTATAATTCCTAATATGGAATCTTAACCTCATGACCTCTTATAATTTAATCTTAACTCAATAATTGGTAAAACTTGAGGCCATGTATTGAAGAGCTTGATATACCCATCTTGCAGGAGTGTCGACCCTCTTACCTCAGGAGCTCACCCACGCCAAGTGCCCTCATGATATGATCTCTTCATTGGTATATAATGTGTGCAAGGATGAGTATGTGAGAGGACCCGTGTATCAATTATTTTTTGAAAAAGGAGCTTTTGTTGGGTGAGGAGGAGACAAAATGTTCATTCCTGCTCACCCACGTCTCTCATCTCATCTACGTGGACTGAAGAAGGTTATAGCATTGGAGTAGTGACATTATCATCGGTCTTCCTTAGTGATTTCATAGTACAAATTTTAATGGTGAATGGTTAGGGTTTACAATATCTTTTAGAGTTTTTCTTTTTATGGTTATGAGTTGTTACAGGTAGATTCATGGTCATGAGAAGGGGATTCACACTATTAAGGTTATTTCTTTCATTGGTATTATATTTATTTCATTTTTGGAATTTTTTTTATTTTGATTTTATGGTTAAAGTTACAAGTTTTAGTGTTTGTTATGTATTTTCAAAGTTTGTTTATTACTGTCTTGGTTGTTTATATTATTATTTTTTTTCTTTTTAAGTTAAACATGTTTCACTTCTATTTTAGTATCATTTATATTGAATCAATTTGTTTGCAAACTTAAACTCATCTTAGTCTCAACTCATTTTGATAGTTGAGACAATCATCTTCCCCACAATCTTGACCTATTCATATTTTCCCATGTCTCAGCCTACTCGTCGCCTCCTAGCATACATCCCCATCTCGTACCACTTTGAGAAAGGTGGTGCATCTCCCCAACCTATTTTCGACTACCTTCCTCCCCTTATCATTAAATCCCATTCTTCTTTGATGATGGTTGTCTCCCTTATGCTAAGCACCTACACCCTCTCCCACACTCTTCCTTTAGTGTATCTCAACACAATGATTCATACAACCATCTGTCTCAACTCAATTTGATTTGGCCCCTTTGTTTCTCTTTAACCTCACCATGAAATATGTCAATTTATTAATGGTTGATTTAACTTGACCATGAAATATGTCAATTCATTAATGGTTGAGGCCATTTTAACTTTGACTTTTTTTTTTAACAGAAATTAGTAGACGACCACTAAAATAATAAAAAACCCAACCAAGAAACCATTTAATAAAACGTATTGAAATTTACAAGAAATTAAAAAAAAAAAAATTAAACAAAAATCTGAGTGGGAAAGAGGCCATGGGACATGCATTAAAAACCCAAATTCTCACGTATACTCATGGATTTTAGAGTCCATATTGTGAACATAAAAGAGAGGATTTTGCTCCTAAAAAGAGTTTGTTGGAGGAATTTTTTTAACCTTTTTCTAAGTAGGGAGAAACCATTGGCTTTCGCTAAAAATAAACCTTTGTTTATAAAAAATGAAGGGGTAGCCAATTCGAGGTTATTTATGAGGTCATTTCATAATCATAAATAGGGATTTTAGGCGCTATCAAAGAGTCCGTCAAATTAATCCCTTTTTGAGCCCGTAGAAGGGTAGATTTGTAGCATAATAATATAATCAATATTTTAAATATTTTAGTTAGTTCGAAATTATTTTATCAATATACTTTAGTCTATTTGGGGTTATGTCTCAAACGAAATTTAGATTTCCCATGAAAATCAAAAGATCAAAATCCAGCTTGTTTTGTTTTAATAATGAGTAAATTTTAGTTTAAATTAAAGTTTTTTAAATAAAATTTGGTATTTCTCATACATTTTTTTTTTCAACGGAAGAAATTGTGGGAAACTTCTGAGTATATCCCTACATTTTGTGGATGGTAAACAAGGTAAACCGTCAGTTTGATTATGGGTCTAATCCAATGGGAACATCAATTGAGGCTCAACAATTTCATCAAGAGCAATAATAGTTGGTCGAAGATTTGACCCCAAGACCTCATTCGAAATAACCACAACACTCAACCACTTGGTCTAACTCATCGGGCTTGGTATTTCCATACATATTAAAAGCCTTTTGGTTTTAATAAATAATCAAATTTAGTTCAAATTAAATCATTTTTAATCAACAAGAAGCAAGTTTGTTCCATTATAAGGATGTTGGTTTCAACCATATCTAGCCCATCTAGTTCTGTTTTATACATTCATAATAGAAAAAAGACCTTTTGTCCTCAAAATAAAAGCGATTTTAATCCAACAAAAAGTCATTTCCTATACAACAAAGAAAGGCTATTTTGATACAATGGGAAGGTCGGTTATCCCAAATTGACCTTATTAGATTAAGAGGCTTTCATGACCAATCCATAACTTAAAAAAAAATCCCCTCAATTGCAGACCAATTTTTTCGGAATCTAAGGACAGTTCTCCCCAAACATCAGAACCCCATTCACAACATCTCAAGCCTTTCCTTTTTTCCATTCATGGACACCTTTCTAGGTTTGGATGGTTCTTGACAACTAATGAAAAATATAGGAGGATATTATTGCATGTGGATATTGTTGCAATTAAGAGTTTTCATAAATGGATATTGGACTTTTTGCACAATATGTTGCTTGATTTTCCTCGAAGATATTTAGGACTTGTTGGACAAGTGGTTTGAGGAATGGAAAAGGCAATGCATGAAGAGCCATTGGACCATATGGGGCATTACCTTCCCATTCTACCTAGAAGTCAACAATGTCTAAGCACCTGGAAGACTTCTCGGTCATCCTACTTGGAAGTCAACAATGTCTAAGCACCTGAAAGACTTCTCGGTCATCCTGAAGTACTTGAGGGTGCATTGTTTGATGTTTCATCCAATAAAACACCCTCAAGCATCGAGATGATTGAAAATTCTATTGAGCATTTGAGTTCCACCCTTGAGAACCACCTTTTTAAGGCATGTTAATAGTAATGTTTGCACACTTATCAAAGTTAAATTGGTGTTAGATGTTTTTATTTACTTTATAATTTGAGTTAAATAAATGTAATTTTTCCTCTTTGCAAGTTGAAATGGCATAATTTTTCAATCAAGTTTAGTAAATGAAGTATTTATTTTTAAGTTAATAAAAAATGGTTTGAACCCCAAAATTAGTATTTTACCTTTTTGGTTGTTTATATTCACTTATTTTAGTTTATAAATAAAATGCTTGTATATTAATTTTCAAAACTTTATAAAAAAAAACAATTAAATTATATATACATTTCGTAATAGTTATTTTTATTTAAAAAAATAAATAAAAGTAAATCATAATTTTATTCATAAAAAAAATAGAATGAAAATAATATTCTTCAAATGCATGAAGAATTAAGCATATCACAAATGTATGCTCTATAAGCATTCCAAAATATCCAACCATATGGATCTTAGAATGTGAAAATAAAAAGTATATGTGTCATCACTAGTTGTTACGTTTTTAATGATTGGTTTACTTGTGGTTGGGATAATTGTACCATCTTTTATTGTGCTCATTATCTCCATGAATGTTGGTTAAGTAGGTTTTCTTGGTGATAATTTCCAAATTTTTAACTTATGAAAATCATCTTTGTATATTTCATGATGTATTTTGAAAATTTATGAATGGAAAAGCACATTATTTTCATGAAAGTTGGTTAAGTAGGTTTTCTTGGTGATAACTTTCAAAATTTTAAATTATAAAAAGCATCTTTGTATATTTCATGATGTATTTTGAAAGTTTATGAATGGAAAAATAAGTACAACGGTTGGAAGGTGGTTAGGAGAGTTTAAAAGGTCAAAAAAACAAAAAACTTATACATATCAAGTACAAGGGTTGGATGGTGGTGGTGGTGGTGGTGATGGTGATGGTGAGGGGAGTTTAAAAGGTCCAAGAAATTTATTAATATTTTTTTTATTTAGTTAGTTTGATAATTGTGCTATTTCAATTCATTTTATTTTTTTTCATATTTATCTTTCTTTATTGATATTTGGATTAAATAGGTTCAATCTTGTTTAGGTTAATGTTGTGACAGTATCAACTACTTCCCTTTTTCTTGTATTTTTTTTTGCTTATAAATCTAAAAACACTCTCAAGAAATAAGGACCTTCCCTTCTATTTTTCAAGGCCCTTTCATCATGCGAAAAGAATCTAAGTTTCACTTTGCAAGGTTGATACATTTTGGGGCCCTTAGTTTTTTCATCATTTATTGGACTCGCCGATCCAGACAGTATCGACGGAAGAAAAATCTTCCTCGCCAATATAGTGGAGGAGATCTTTCTTCCTTTACCGATATGCCCGGTGTTGGTGACTTCAAAGTTTCTTCGTCGATACACGAAATGAGACAACACTTGCGTAATTTTTACAAACTCCCTCATGATCGACGTTCAAATGTTCTTTTCCTGTCGATACATCGACGCACTTCCTTTTTCTTGCGTCGTCACACTCAGAGTTCAATACATGATCTAGTGTCGATATATCAGTGTTGGATCATCTTCCAGACGTCAATACATCAGCCCTCTAACTTTCCTCATACTCCTATACATCGAATGGGCTAGCATTTGGACATGTGAAAAGTGTCTATTCGTTCATGAATCTCTCGACTTTCACACCAACATGGTTCCATTGGGTCTTTTTTTTTTCATTGTTACTAACTAAGAAATTGGAGCGCAAAGAAAAGAAGAAAGAACCCACGACCAATGGCCCCTTTTTAAGTGTGTCAACATGTTAATAGTCGGCAAGTCACTTAATCCATTATCTTTCATGTGCTTCCTTATCGATTCACCCTAGGGTTTTCTCATATATATATATATATATATATATATATATATATATAGGAAAAAGGTTTGACCAAAGCTTTGCAGCTCACATACAAGTATCTATGTGTCCATAGCTTCCCCTTTCCACCCAAACCCCTTGGTACATTTTTGCTTTATGGCTAGGGGTTGTTGGCCAGTTTTTTCCCCTTTAGCTTCAAAACTACTTAGGCCATCTTGTGTTATCTCCCTTGTGCTCTCGACCATGCCCCAAATCACTCTTTCCCCTAGGAGGCCACCCAATCATTCTTTGTAAACACTCAGGGATGGGCCTCCACTTAAATTGTGTTAAGAACCAAACATCAATATAGCATAGAAAATCCTCAGGAAAAGTACTCAACACCTTGAAAAAGAGATAATTTCAGATAATAAGCCTCTTCGAGGGGGCAACCTCCTTTTACCCCACTTAAATGTTCAAGTACAAGATGA
>ML782322.1:1029662-1052234 GCA_009831015.1 Picea engelmannii | reverse complement strand
ATCCAATGCAACCAGTCCCACACAATTTGGATACTCTAGGAATAAGTTATGATTGTTTTACCTGGAACACCTTCTTGAGACTAGCCAATAGGACTAGTCAGATACCCTATCTTACATAGGGTGTATCTACAAATTTAAGATGAGCCAGAAGCTGAAATTTTTACCACAGATACATTTCTAATTTCTGTAAATGGAATCCGAATTTCAGGGTCTGAAACGTTACATAAAAAAATTTATAGTGAAAATTCTGCAAAGACTCATTTCAGGATGATTCCAGAACCCTATCTTGTACAGGCTATATATCCGAAAGTATAAGGCCTCAGGAGCTAAATTTTCAACCCAACGTACCTTGATCCGTCTTCTAAATACCCTCCAAGCCGTTCCTTCTGAAACATTGTAGAAAACAAGTTATAGCGAAAATTCCTTGGTGTCTCAGATGTAGCAGCGAAACCTCAAGACCTTGAGCTCTGATACCATATGTTAAGAAACAAACATCAATATAGCATAGAAAATCCTCAGGAAAAGTACTCAATGCCTTGAAAAAGAGATAATTTCAGATAATAAGCCTCTTCGAGGGGGAAATCTCCTTTTACCCCACTTAAATGTTCAAGTACAAGATGATTCAAAATGAAAATGTCTCATTGGTATATATAGGAGACTAGGAGGTATAATTACAACTAATGGCCTAAAGCCGACATAAATAAAATAACATTACTAATCTAATATGCCCCAATTAAGGGGTAATGGGCCAATATTAGGGCTTAACAAATTGTTCCCTCTCCACCTTGAAGTAAAAGTCATAGGCTCGCCCCTCTTCATTGCATGACATTCTTCCTCTTGACTCTCCGTAAGAATATTGAGTGCTTATTTTCCAAAGGAAATATTGATTTAACTTCGGTTTTTGAGCAACTAGAAAAACTAGAAGTGAGTTCAAGTTTACCCTACGACTAGTCACTTAATCAATAAAGACCACAACATGGTCACCGATATAGTTTTGTGTATGGGTGATGATCGTAGCATGGTCATTGATGTGGCCTTGCTACATCAACAAGAGATCATTGTTTCATCACCAATACGGCCTTAATCGATACAATCGAAAAGAGATCAAGGTTGTGTCGTCGATACAACATTATGCATCAACAAAGATAACAATTTTAGCACTAATATAGGTCTGTGTCGATACATAAATAATATTTTTGGTGATGCACTCGTAAGCACAAATAAATGCCCATATTTAGCTCATGACTTCATATTTCTAAAATTATTGCTTATATTAAGTCAACAAACAATAGAGGAATGTTTTTAACATTTATTTTTCAATACTAATGATGAATATGTTTTCTTCTTTTAGATTTAGCCATCAGCCCCCCTCAGAAAATCTCTCAAAGTGCAGACAAGGCCCCCATCGAAGAGGGCTTTGCAAGTATCGATATAGAAGAAGAAGACATCGACACCCTGGGGCCCGTCTATGATGACACTAAGGGTGTTATTGATAAATATACCTTGCTTGAGTGGGGTGAATTCTATCATGATTTTAACAATCAAACTTTCCCTCAGTTGTCGAAAGATGATCCCGATCTCAAAACGTTCAAAAACATCAAGAGGTCTAAGCTATATAAAGTTACAGTGCACGTAACAATGTTTCCCTGCATGGAAGCTATTTCATGGATGATGAAGCATGTTGATCTGGAGACTATATTCATTTAAATGCTAAAGTCCATCCAATTACCTCCTTCCAAGCCTCAATAATTACCTCTTCCTATCATCTAGAGGACAGAGAGAAGGCATTGGATAAGAAACTAGTGAATAATTTCCTACACAGCCCAAGAGAGCTCTTAAAGGGTTGGTACAAGCCCAATAAGGTATTCAAGTCTAGGTCATCCAACAAGTACCCCACCAATTTACTTACACCACCATACCAATATGCAGTGGCTATGTTATGTAGGTTGTATGGGGAGCTCGATGCCTAGAAGTTCAAAATGACATGAGTAGCCCTCTTATACTATGTTCAAAGAACCAGTTCAAATTTCAACTGGGTAGATACATTATCTTTGTCCTTGGAGGAAGCGCTCACAGTAGAAAAGAATACCACACTAAGAGAGTTCTTGAGCTTCCATATGTCCTCATACCTCCTGGATGTAATGTGCATATGCCACTCTTCTCCTTAGATGGATTAGACCTGATAACCTAGCGACCCCCCGATCCACATCTATTGCAAAATATAGTGGGAGCACAAATATTGGGTTGAGTATCATAATATATGTGACAACTTCCTAGCTCTATTGTATCAACTCATATTTGATTCACCAACACTGTGCATGATAGAAAAAGAATAAGCCATAGTCAAAAGAATAGGGGATTGGTATCTCTTAGAATATGGAACCTACCTTAGGATATACAGAGCTACAAAAGCCCCACACTTTCTTTTGAAATTCATCTCGGACAGACTGATGTTGTATGATATCACATACCAGATAGTCATACACAGGGTTGGGGTAACATTGTACAAAAATAAGAAGTCCATCAGGCCTCCTCTCTTGCTTTGGGTCAGGTCGTATTCATTTAAGGATGTCAAGGAAGTGCAAGTTGAACTGAATGCATTAGCATATTTCCACTTTGGTGAGGAAAGATTCCATAGGAATGATCCTCTAGATGTCATCAAAGATCACTACAACAACTACAAGTACATGTGGGACTACACAACTGACGTATGGAAGGAGGAGGAAATCCACCTCCGAGCAATAACATACCACAAAGTGATATTTCAAAGGAGGAGAAAACCTATGGGGAGAATAGTGGATGCGAAATGAGTTCAAGGGGCCCAAAAGAAAGCCGAAGAAGAGGTAATAGTAGGAGCAACAAAGGTAGCAACAACAAAGAAAGCATCCAAAGTAGCAACAACTAAGGAAGAACGGAAAAGGAAAGTAGTAGAAGTTGTTGAATCAGAGGAGAAAAAGAAAATAAAAGAAGAGGAGACGGAACAATAGAAGAAATAGGTTGAAGAAGCAACAACAACCAAAGTCGTTGCAAAGCAACAAAGAAAGAAAGAGAAGTAAATTAAAAAGAAGGAAGAAGAAGTTGAACGAAAGAAACAGGAAGAAACTGCATGAGATGAAGAAACAACGGAAGAAAAAGAAATAGTAGATGCAACAACAACAACAATGGCAACAACAACAGTGGAAGAACAAAGAAGAAAGGAACAACAACACATTTCCCATGGGCACAGACATTTTAGGGTCATCAATTGATATTTCGCTTACAAGGGGGCACTTCCCATTGGGTGAGCTAGGATTGGTAATGTTCACACCATCTAAGGCTCAAAAGGTATCCTACTTGAACAACTTCATATTTGATAAGGCTTTTGGTAAAATAGTGTTGTAGAAAACCATAAAGCTCTCAGTGGCTAGAAAGGCCCCATTAACAGTAATGATCGAAACCAATGTGACGAAAAACATCAAATATGATATGCTTTCAATCGCTTCGACTAGCGTCACTTTCACAATGACCTTGGAATGGAATCTCAAAGATTTGGTGTGCAAGAATGAGGAGAAAGATGGAAGAATCGGATAGATGGAAGAAGAGGTCAGGTGTAGTAAAAGAGATATGGAGAGCATCGAAGAATTCAGGTTATGCGTTAGGATATTTAGGACAAAACTCCACAAGCTGGTGAAAGATATGTATGCAAACCTATAGGTCTTCCAACAACTAGCTACGCATATTATGGTGCAACATAGCTGAGCCTAGACCAATAATACAAAGTTTACTGCAATTAGAAAAGGAATGAATGATATGTAGCGCTGGATTACTAAAAATCCATATACCTCATTAGAATTGGCATGCATATCAGAAGGGGAAAGGAATATAACTACACAACACTTGACAACTACCAGCAGGCTGGTGAAAATATTGAAAAAGAGTTGAAGAATTCACTTCTGATCTACGCACAACTTCATAAAGAAACATTTATCTTAGCACAAAAAGGCCATCTTCCCCAGATCAAAGAGTTGGGTAAGATGAAGACAGATGAACAAATATTTTAATAAGTAAAAAAAACATGAAGTAGAGACAAGCAAATGGCAAGGAGGAAACCAGAGTGACAATGGACTTAATGGACGATCACCTCGTGAAACCAGCTAGGACACAGAATATGATCCAATCCTTAATGGTAAATCTAACTACGGATTTGAAGACCCTCTCACAGAACATAGTTTCCCATGAGGCCTCTCTAGAGTCACTACTTTACTGCATAATCGTTTCCATTTCGTGACAACATGAAGTCTAGGAAGCCTACTTGAAGGACAAGAATAAATGAAGGGGGTCACAACGTCAAATTCAAAATTATTTGCAACCACCCTCTTTTTTTTCTTTTTATCATCACTACACAATTTTTCACCTATTGCAATGTATGTAAAGATAATTGAAGGGGAAGATGAAATAACATGTAATTGCTTCTTGTAGAACTCAAGAACCCAAATAGGCAGTTACTTAGGAAACTATAAATAAAGTAAGAGACCCACTTTGAAAGGGGCTCTTCAACTTTGTAATTTTGGAGAACTAATTTTTTGAGATAATATTGAGAAGCCCTCACGACCAATTTCCTTGAGAGAAATATTGTTTTGTTGATGGTGGTTTGCTTTGAACTATTTCAAGTAAATGTTGGGCTATCTAGAAACGTTGTAAGAATTTTGTTGCACTTATAGACTTCTCTTTTGTGAACATAAGTTTTTGTAGTTGTTGTTTTATCTCTTATGAATTGTTTTGAGATGATGAGTAGGTTTGATGTATATGAGTGTGTATATTAGACTAATCTGGTCATGCTTTCTTATACTTATGATATTAACCAGTACTTCTCTCTAACAACTATTGGAAGAAAGATATTGTAGGGATTGTTAGCATTTCAAGTTTTTTGTTAGTTACTCTTAGTTTCTCCTGGCTAGGATATGATATAATAGAATTTCATTTATGCAAGTAGTTTAGTTTGCATTTGCATACCCCCTTGCATTCAAACCATTCATTCAACCCCCCAACTCAGTAATGGCAACCGAGCTAGAATTCAGATGGGTCTCCTAACCCAAATGGTGCGTAGTCTAATTGGGACCTTGTACCGGGGAGTACCCTTGCCTGTTGAAGGACATTTTACCTACATCAACAATTAACTTGTTATAAACCTTAATACAACCATGTTCCTCTGTAAGTTTTTATATGTGAATTTGATTCATGTGCAAATTAATATCTTTTTTTAATTTTTATCACTTTAGGTTTCTTCTTTGTACATAACAACCATTCACTTTTAATTTTTATCACTTTAGGTTCTTACTTTGCACGTAATAACCATTTACTTTTACTTTAGGTTCCTACTTTGCACATAACAACCATTTACACTTGTAGATGAGTCTTTTTGTATTTCAGGCTTCTAAATGTTTTCAATTTTGATTAGCATAGAAAAGCTAACCCTTGGAAGGCACCAATACGAATTACCCCCATGTATAATATGATTTTCCCCTTTGCTTCACCCAAATAATAGGGAATCCCCCTAAATACCTATTTGAGGAGAGGTTCCAATAATATCGATATCAAAAACATAAAAAACAACAAGTAAAAACATGCATATTTTTACCTTCTTTTTCAATATTTTTCAATTTTTAACCTCATACATCTTATCGAGCACACAACTTTCCATTTTAAACCATGTTTCTAAGCTTTTTTTTTTCAGTAGTTTTTAGATTCATAGTTTAGCAATAATAGTCCATGATGAAGAAAATGGTTTCTAGTAGTTTTTAGATTCATAGTTTAGCAATAATAGTCCATGATGAAGAAAATGACATCCCCAAATATTTGGTAATGGTTCACATTTCCCTTTCATAACACTTGTTGGCTAGTTGTCTAGTAGTAGTAGGGTGGACTATTATGTGGTTTAGCTCATTATTATGAAATATATTTTATTCACACCCTTTTCTTGCATAGTTGTTTTATAGTTGCATATATCATAACAACCCAATACTCCTAAGTGTGCTTTTTTTTTAGCGTCAGAAAAGAGATTGCATAGATCAATCATAAACACTTGTTGTTCTAAATGGGTGACTCAATGATCACTATTTCCTTTAGGAAAAGGATCAATCCTGGGGGGAATATTTGGGAGAATTTAGGAGCACCCTCCTTCGTTTTTATAGAGGTGGTACTCTTATTTATTGAATAGCATATCTCCTTTTATCAATTCAGTGAATTGAAAAGAGGAGTGTTATACAACTAAACTCCACACAATCTTCAACATCAAGAAAAATAAAAAAATAGGTTCTTGAGATAACCTAGATATTACATTTAAGCACAATTCTACCTATGAAAAAGACTAGAGGTTCCAAGATCAGAAGATGAAATAGAATAAATGATTATGATTGTAAGATTTATTTATTCAGCCTGACATAAACATGCCTCCTTGACACAAAGTAAGTAAAAGATGCATCGAAGACGATATTGATGAAGAAAGAACACAAAAGGTAACATAGATTTATTAGAAAGATTTGAAATATTTTTTCTTTTATATCATGTGAGTTGTGAAATAAAACATGCTAAAGATTTCATCTTACCAAATACAAACACTGAAGTCATACAAACTATCCATTCCTTGATTATATTTCTATGGAGCTTTCATTAAAGCAATACTGGAAACATCCCAAAATGAAATTGTTCAAAAGGCATGAACACTGTTTTCCATGAGGCATTACAAAATTTAAGTGACCTAAATAGATAAAGGAAATAAATCTATTCACCTTCAAAGCCAAGGATGGGGATCCCAAAGCCCGAAAATATACAACCCTAGAGAAAGACAAGGGGGACTAGTTAGAGTTCAACCTTCATGGTATTAAACTATGAAGACTAGATGAACTCAAGACCATGAGAGAAACAATAAGGGGAAAAGTATTGGAAGTATATAGTTACAAAAATATGGAGGTATATCACTAGACTCTGAACCCCTATCCTCTTAAAAAATGTTAAACAATATTTTTCAATTCTGCTACAAGCACTTAATAAGACCTAACTACCTCAACTTCTTTGTACTTAGATGACTTTGGATATTTCCTTTATAGCTTGGTTTAGCCACTTCTTGATGACATATTGATTCTTAATGAAAACATTTCACTTATGATGCCACAAAAGATGATACATTGTTCATTAGTAATAGAATTGTGCTCCACATTGTCGATGAAAAATTCAATGAGCCATTTTCATATTTCAACTTCTAGGAAACTCGCGAGGTTGTAAAATTATGCACCCAAGAAAATTTTAGATTCATTCAACTCTTCATTGAATTCTTACTTGGTAAATATTTTATCCTACTGCTCAAGGGAAGGGCATTTCAAACCTTTTATTGAGTCGATTTATTTAAAGAACACTTAGCTTCTCCTCTGTTCCAATACATCACATGTTGCAACCAACGTGTCAATCTTGCTATCCCATCCTCCTTTGTTTGCTCCATCCTATTTTTCTTCCATCTCTTATATTAATTCATTTTAGTGAACTTTTGATCAATTCATCTACTAACTTTTCACTAAAACTCATATCCCTTTGGAGATTTGTTTTGAAGGATTCTTTCAAAGAAAAAATCCTCCCAATAAGCATAGAAGCTATATTGGATATTTCCCATAACTCAAAAAGCAAGGCTATCCTATCTTCAACATTGTTAGCCACAATTTTCTTAACTCCAATAGTATCTCTTGGGATCCTTTAACCTTTCTCAAGAATTTCTTCTAAACCACCCTCAAGTCCTTTAATGGCAAGAGTTTGCACAATTAAGGGTTTTGGGTTCAATGCAACCTTCAATTCAGAAATCCTCCTTTTCAATTTGATGTTTTCTTCACGCCACTCACTTACATAATGCTTAAGTAAATTTCCAAGGGCCTCATGCATGTAATGTCCCTAATCCGAACCCCAGTTGTAATTGTGAATTTAGGCTGGTGAGTTGTTGGCACCAAGTGTAAATATGAGTGTATGTATAGGTTGGTGAGCCGTTGGCACCAATTGGTGGTTTTGTGCGCACATGAGTAGTGCACAAGGTTCATTTGTCAAAGAAAAGGGTGTGCACATTATTTAGTGTTGCACACACAAGAGTAAGTGCATATGGATTGTGCATCAAGGGAAGGGTGCAAACATTCCATAGTGTTATGCACACCTGAGTAAGTGTGTGAGGATGACCAATTCATATATGTATGTATGTATATGTATTTGAGGTCGGAGAGCATGTGTGGTTATTGACTGGTGAGACGAGATGAAATAAGGCTAGTGCACCTATCCTTGTAAAGTGTAATCACACTCAATTATTAATATATCACATTGATGCATGCAGACAAACCAAATGAAAAGAGACGGGGATATAAACTCCACCAAAAAAGGGAAAAGGGGGTTGAAAGAGAATATTTTATTAATATTTACAAAAAGTGTAAATTAGGGATATTTATTTATCCTAAGTTCCTAAGGGATGGGAACGAGTCACTAAGTGGCGAAAGCTAGTGATGAAGGTGACAAGTGTCCAGTTTAAGACATGCAAAATATATTGTTGACCTTAGTGTATTTAGGGGTGATTCCCTCATTATTCTCATGATCCTTGGGAAAGAGTGGAAGATCCAACTGTGATTATTTTATTTCATGAGTTCTTGTTGTAGAGGAGGTGGGTTTTCCATCCCATGAGCATTCTCTCCAAGTGAGATATTTGTTGTCAAAGAGGCGAATTTTCAAGCTTGTGATCATTCTCCTCAACTGAGATATTGACTGGGAATTGTTCCCTGGTGTGATGGGCATTAGATACAGGGCTATGATACTTCCTATCTAACATGTTGTTGAAGCCCTGGAAGGGAAGTGGGGAAACCAAAGGATTGTTAAATAGAGAAGGGGCACACTTCCTAGGGTGGGACATGCATGTGGGAATGAGGGATTGCAGACTAGTTGCAACAGTTGGCATCTTGGACTGAGCAATTTTTTTTTTATTAGACCTTAGCGTAGCATTAGAAACCCTTTTTCTCTGGTGGAGTTTAAGCCCCATCTCGGGGGTGACCTGTTGTTGAAATTTAATGAGCAATAGAGTCTATGGTTGGGAGGAACATTTGAGTTATGCATGTAATTGGTGACTTTTATAAATATAAGTGTTCTATAGTTGCTTCTCTTATTTATTTTGTGCTTAATTATCTATGTTTGAAATAGTTTAATTCGTGTATGATGTTGCATATAAGTAATTTTTGTTATTATGTATAATGTTGTTTGCATATGTAAAGTGTGGTGTCGATATTTAGTATTGTGGATGTACATGATGAGTATGGTAGTTATTATTAGTTAATCTTGTTAAGTTGACCTTGTAATAATGGTCAAGAGTCTTTGAGGTGGCGTTAGAATGATCATGCATGCAAGGAAATAATTTGTGCACACAAGGGGTTGAATGTTGAAAGAGTAATTGCGTGCACAATGGTAATCATGTGTTCAGAATGGTATTTTGCGCAGTATTATTGGTGTGTTCAGTACGCTCATGCGCGCAGTTGCATTGTATTACTTTCGTTGTTATAACCTATTTCATTTGAGAAAAGTTTTTAAGTGGTGCAACTCACCTTGGGGTCGTGCATGCTATTTCAAGTACTTCTGCACAGACTAAGGTTATAGAGTATAATATGTGCACTGTTTTTTTGGAAGTAGAATTTCCCAGCAATGTCTTGGGAATGTTACATTTTGATATTAGAGTGCCAGAAGTCAAGTTTCATGTGGTGTGGCCCAACCTGGATGATTGGGTACGTTACATTGTGGTTATCAAAGCAAGTATTTGGTTACATTATGGTAATGGGACTCAGTTAAGAGGCCGAGGATGTTACATTTTGGTATCAGAGCCATTGGTTCAACACTGGACTTATATGGGCCATATTTCAACATGAAATTGTCGTGTGTGCTAATTATTGGTTCCGCGCAGTGCGGAGTTTATTGTGCACGGAAAAATACTAATGTGCGGTGCAAAGCTGTGATGCGTGCAAATTACTAATGTGTAGCGTGCACACTAGAATTTGAGATGTTAAAATCATCCAAGGAATCATAAGAGAGGATTTTGAAAAAAATGGTGCATAGTTTCATGAGGTTGTCGCATAAATTCATCTAATAAATCTTATTACATGCACATTTTGTAGAAATAGAAATGATTAGAGCAAGAAAGAATCAATGCAGAAATCCATAAGCATGGAATATGCACATAGAAAGTACAACCATGATGATGAGTTCGAGGATTTGTATGTTAGTTTGGGTATTGATGGTATAGAATCCAAGGAGGAGTGCATAAAATTGGTAGAAACCATAAGGGGACTACAAAAATATTTCCAAAGCTATAAAGTTGATAATGAGAAGCCTATGAAAGCCAAGGAGCAGTAAGATGGATTCAATATCAAGTTAATTCCAAGATTGGAAAGAATAGAAAAGAAAATGGATCAGGGAACATAGTCAAGCAAGTCAAGAATTCATAGGTCTCATGGTGAAATAAGAGAAACAAGAAGTGTTGATTGGAAACATCACCACTCACCAAAGCATTCTTTTAGGAAAGTGTGTAGTAGTTCAAGTCCATTTCTTGTCAAAAATCATAAGAGGAGGACTGGGGTGGATGAGCTATAGGGAGAAATGATTAAGATCAAGCCTCCTAGCTTTGATGGTGAGCACAAGAAGGATGAAGATGCATAAACTTGGTTGTTGGGTATGAGGAAGTACTTCCAGCTGCATAATTATTTTGCGCAGGCAGAAGAGAGAATTGTTATATATCAACTAAAAGGAAAAGCACCAATGTGGTGGGATCAGTTCGTGCAACTACAACACAATGATGAAAAGAAGGTTATGTGGAGGGAATTCAAGAGGTATTTACAAAAGAAATACTTAACCAAGAGATACTATGACAAGAAAATGAAGGAGTTCTTTGAACTCAAGCTAAGTATGAAAGAAGATTCTTAGAGCTTTTGAAATATGTCACATTCATTAAGGATAAGCAAGTCAAAATTCATAGGTACCTGAGTGGGATACCATCATTTGTTAGTGACAAGATACAATATGATGATCCAAAGACATTGGAGGAAACCATAAGGCATGCTAAATGTATTTATGATCAACAAAGGGGAAGACTGACTTTCCAAAAGGCTTGGGAAGACAAAAAGAAAATATTTTTGGAACAAAGGAAGAAGGGGATTAAGCCTCCATTTTTCATAAATACTTCTCAAGGACAACCAACTCCCAAGGAGTCCAGAATGAACGATACAATGGAGAAAATACCAAGACAACAACCTATGCAATGTTAGGGTTGTGGTGGGAATCATATTTTCATAGATTGTCCTCAGAGAGGTGAGAAAGCGAAAATTGTGCACAATGTGCAACAAGTTGCGACAGTTGAAGACATGGGTAGAAGTGTACCAAAGATCTATGCAACTCTGGATAAAAACCAAGTTGAGTTTCAGTCGCACATGATTGAAGTGGAAGGTAAGATTAATGACCAACCCATTGCTATTTGAATTGATTCAGGAGCTATTCATAGCTATCTAGATCCTAAGATGGTGGAAAGATTCCAATTTCCAAGAAGCAAGCTTGGAAAACCTTGGTCAATGCAATTAGCTACATGTGCAAAAAGGAAAATTAATGAGATGGTTAAGTCATGTCCAATGGATATGAATGGACTGCGCACAAAAGATGATTTGAATATCATACCTTTAGACTCGTATGATTTCCTCATTGGTATGGATTGGTTGGACCAACATCATGTTGTTCTAGAATGTTACAAAAGGGAATTTACTTGCTTAGATGAGGAAGGGAACTTAAGAGAAGTTCAAGGCATTCCAAGAGATGTAACGATCTGAGAAGTTCCATCCTTACAATTAAAGAAAATCTACAGGAAAGTTTGTCAAGTATTTGCAGCGCACATGGAGGAGGAAACTAAGGATAAAGTGTCAAGTGTTGAAGATTGCGTAGTACTAAAGGAATTTGAGGATGTCTCTAAATATATATCGGGGTTGCCATCGAAAAGAGATATTGAATTCTCTATAAATATTATGTTGGGAGCAACTCTTGAATCCAAGACTCCTTATAGGATGAGTACGCCAAAGTTGAAGGAATTGCATATGCAACTTAAAGAGCTTCTGATAAAGGGGTATATGCGCCCAAGTGTGTCACCTTGGGGTGCCCCATTATTGTTCTTGAAGACGAAGGATGGTGCGTTGATACTTTGCATCAACTTCAGGCAGTTGAACAAAGTAATAGTAAAGAACAAGTATCATTTGCCAAGGATAGACGACCTCTTTGATCAGCTGATGAGCATGCAAATATTTTCAAAGATTGATCTCAGATATGGATATCACCAAGTGAGAACGAAAGAATAAGACATCAACAAGACAACTTTCAGAATGAGGTATGGCCATTACGAGTTCACAATGGTGTCATTTAGATTGTCAAATGCACCAGCTGTCTTCATGTGTTTGATGAATGGAGTTTTCAAGAATTACTTAGATAATTTTGTCATTATATTTCTGGATGACATACTTATTTACTCAAAGTATAAAGAAGAGCACGAGCAACAATTGAGGATGGTGCTACAAGTATTGAGGGAGCATCAACTTTATGCAAATTTGAGCAAGTGTTTATTTTACCAGCGAAAGATCCATTACTTGGGTCATATCATTTCGAAAGAAGGAATAGTTGTGGAAACGAAGAAGATAAGAGCCATTGAATAATGGTCAACACCTATAAATGTCGCAGAGGTGAGGTCCTTCATGGGACTTGTAGGTTACTACAAAAGGTTTATTAAAGGCTTCTCAAAGATTGTGCATCCAATCACATCCTTGCAAAAGAAAGGGGTGTGATTTGAATGGACTCCGTAGTGTGTAAGGAGTTTTCAACAATTTAAGAGTTTGTTGGGAAGTGTGCCAATTTTAAGGATTAATGATCTAGGGGAAGACTTTGTGGTATGTGCAGATCCTTGCAAAGAAGGGCTTGGTGAACTCCTTAGTCAGAATGGGTATGTGGTATGTTACAAATCAAGAAAACTAAAAGAGCATGAAAGGATCTATGATACTCATGATTTAAAATTGGCAACCATAGTGCATGCCTTGAAGATGTGGAGACACTATCTCATGGGTAAAATATTTGAGTTGATGAAAGACCACAACGGTATGAAATATTTTTTTAGTCATCGAAATTTAAATTCCAAACAAAGAAGATGGTTGGAGTTCCTCAATGAGTATGAATTTGATATCAAGCATGTCAGGGGAAAAGAGAACAAAGTAGTTGATGCACTCAACAGGAGGGTGCATGAGATGCATGATACAACCATTAGCATGTACAAATCTGATTTGCGTGACAAAAATTTTGAGGTTTCCAAATTAGATACATGCTATGTGGACATAAAGACAAATTTACAACAAGGTATGTCGCAGCAGAAATTTGAAGGTTATGAGCTAAAAGAGGATGCAGGAATCTTCATGTATAGGCTCAGAGTTTATGTGTGAAATGTTCATGAGTTGAAATATATGTTGTTTTCAGAGATGCATAAAGTCCCTTATGCTCGACATTCGGGCTACCAGTAGACAATTGTAGCAGATAAAAAGAAATACTATTGGCCAGGAATGAAAAAGGAAGTTGTTGATTTTATTGCTAAGTGTTTGGAATGTCAGGAGGTCAAGGATGAGCATAGACACCCAACGGGTTTGCTACAACCTTTTTCGATTCCGAAGTGGAAGTGGGAAGTTCTAACCATGGATTTCATTACTAAGTTTCCTAGAACTTCTAAGCAACATGATTCCATTATAGTAGTGGTAGACAAGCTTACACAAGTTGCTCATTTTATTCCAATAAAAATCGTGCACAAGGCAGCCGACGTGGCTGATATATACATGTGAGAAATTTCTAGACTGCATGGTGTACCTAAGACAATTGTGTCTCACATAGATCCCAAGTTCACATCGAACTTTTGGAAAGGGTTTTTGAAAGGAATTTGAACAAATATGAACTTCAACACAACATATCATCCTAAGTCAAATAGAAAAACAGAAAGGGTAAATTAGGTGATTGAAGATATGCTCAGGATGTATAATATGGATAAATCATAAAAATGGGAAGACTACCTTCACTTGGTAGAGTTTTATTACAAAAATGGGTATCAAACATATTTAAAGATGAGCCCATTTAAGGCACTTTATGGTAGAAAGTGCAACACACCAGTGAGTTGGGAGAACCCAACAGACTGCGCAGTGGTTGGGACAGATCTGCTTCGAGAGATGGAGGAGAAGATGGTAAATATAAGACATAATTTAAAGGTTGCCAAAGACCGACAGAAAATATATGCAGATAAAGGTAGAACCCACCAAGAGTTCAAAGTGGGCGACCATGTGTTCTTGAAAGTAAAAGCAAGGCACAGTTCCCTGAAGTTGGGGAATTGTTCTAAGTTGGAAGCATACTACTATTGGCCATTTGAAATCCTAGAGAGGATTGGTCCTGTGACATATATGTTGGAATTTCCTGCATCCTTGTGTATTCATAATGTTTTCCATGTATCATTTCTTAAAAAGTATGTGTCTGATGTTAATCATATTATTGATTGGAATGTGATTCAAGTGGAGCAAGGAGATGATTTTCGAGTGCGATCGATGTGCATAATGGATCAAAAAATCAAACATCTTTGGAATTGAGCCATGGAGATAGTAAAGGTCCAATGGACCTAGTACGGTCCTGAGGATGCAACTTGGGAGCGCGAGGATGTTATGCGGGCAAAGTAACCTCATATTTTTGAAGATTTTTGAAGTTTTGTATGTACATGTGTATATGATGCACTAATGACAGTTCATAAATAAGGGGGAGGGGATTGTAATGTCCCTAATCTGAACCACAATTGTAATTGTACATTTATGTTGGTGATTTGTTGGCACCAAGTGTAAATGTAAGTGTATATAGGATGGTGAGCCATTGGCACGAAATGGTGGTTTTGAGCGCACCTGAGTAGTGTGCGAGGTTTGTTTTGAAAGAAAATGGTGCACACATTCTTTAGTGTTTCCCTCCCCTGAGTAAGTGCATATGGATTGTGCACCAAGGGAAGGGTGTACACATTCTATAGTGTTGTGCACACTTGAGTAAGTGTGTGAGGATGACCAAGTCATATATGTATGTATGCATCTATATATGTATGTATATGTATTTGAGGCTGGAGAGCCTGTGTGGTTATTGGCTGGTGAGCTGGGATGAAAATAGGCCAGTGCACCTATCCTTGTAAAGTGTAATCACACTCATTTATTAATATATCACATCACTGCATGAAAAATAACCAGACAAAAAGAGATCAGGGGCTAAACTCCACCAAAAATGGGAAAAGGGGGTTGAAAGGGAATATTTTATTAATATTTCCAAAAGGTGTAAATTAGGGATATTTATTTATCCTAAGTTCTTGAGAGATGGGAAAGATTCACCAAGTGGAAAAAGCTAGTGTCGAAGGTGATAAGTTTCCAATTTAAGACATGCAATATATATAGATGGCCTTAGTATATTTTAGGGGGATTCACTCATTATTCTCATGATCTATGGGAAAGAGTGAAAGCTCTGACTGTAATTATCTTATTTCTCGAGTTCTTGTTTTCGAGGAGGCAAGTTTTCAGGACCGTGAAAATTCTCTTTAGGTGAGAGATTTGTTGTCGAAGAGGCGAGTTGTTAGGCTCGTGAGCATTCTCTCCAAGTGAGAGATTGGTTGGGAATTTTTCCCTGGTGCGTTGCTCATTAGATACAAGGCTTTGAGACTTCTTGTCTTTCCTGTTGTCGAATCCATGGAAGGGAAGTAGGACAGTTGAAGGTCTATTGAGCAGAGAAGGGGCACACTTCCTAGGGTGGGACAAGCATGTGGGGAATGAGGGACTGTAGGCTAGTTGCAGCAGTTGGCACCTTGAACTAAGCAATTTTTTTGTTATTAGACCTTATCCTGGAATTAGGAACCCTTTTTCCCTGGTGGAGTTTAAGCCCCAACTCAGGGTGACCTGTTGCTAAAAGTTAATGAATAATAGAGTCTATGGTTGGGAGGAACTTCTGAGTTATGCACACATTTGGTGACTATTATAAAGATAAGTTTTATATATGTGCTTCTCTTATTTATTGTGTACTTAATTATCTATGTTTGAAATGGTTTAATTCTTGTATGATGGTGCATATAAGTAATTGATGTTATTATGTAAAATGTTGTTTGTGTATGTAAAGTTTGGTGTCAATATTCAGTAATATGGGTGTACATGTTAAGTATGGAAGTTATTATTAGTTAATCTTGTTAAGTTAATCTTGTAATAATGGTCAAGAGTCCCTGAAGCAGGGTTAGAATGGTCATGCGTGCAAGGAAATACTTTGTGCACGCAAGGGGTTGAATGTTGAAAGAGTAATTAAGCGTGCAGTGGTAATCCTATGTTCATAATGGTATTATGTGTTGTATTATTGGTGTGTTCAATACGCTCGTGTGCGCAATTGCATTTTATTACTTCCATTGTTATAACTCGTGTCAGTTGAGTAAAGTGTTAATGTGGCACGACTCACCTTGGGGTCGTGTGCGCTATTTCAACTATTTCTGCGCAGACTAAGGTTATAGACTGTAATCTGCACACATGGCTTTTGGAAGTATCATTGCCCACCAGTGTCTTAGGAATGTTACATTTTGGTATTAGAGTGCCAGAAGTTTTTGTGTGGCGTGGCCCAACCTGGATGACTGGGTACGTTGCATTGTGGTTATCAAATCAAGTAGTTGGTTACATTCTGGTAATGGGACCCAGTTAGGAGGCTTGGGATGTTACAATGCATATTTTTGACCCAATTGGGTCCCAAATCCTAAGTATATGAAACAATGTTGTGATATTCCAAGAGTATTTTTCCCTTGATCTTGACCATAGATATTTGACGTTTCTTAGTTAGCTTGTCATTGTTTTCATGGTGCATAGTGATAGATTTATTCTTAAATGTAGGTAATTCTTGTTTCATTATTTCATTTTCTATTAACTTGATATTCTAGAATTTCATAATTTCCTACGAAGAGAACTTATTAGAATAGTCATCATTCTCCCTATCATTCACATTTGTGTTGGATCCTTTAGGTTACTCCCCTTTATTTTCATTTGAAGATCTCTTCCTCTTGGGAATAGGAGAAATGGTATGTCTTATTTCTTTGTTATATTTGTTGGGATCTTCCCCACAATCACCATTACCACCCTCTCTAGTCATCTTCTCCTTGACATCTCCCCCAGATAAAATAAAAGAATCCTTCTTGGGAGGAACTAAGGTATTTCTAGTGGAATGAGCCACATTTCATCCACTTCCACTAACTCCATACTTGCCTCTTTTCCTTCCTTCAAGGATTGGCTAATCAACAAATGCATGTATTTTCTTTTCCTAGAGGATTTTATCTTTTGATCATGTATTTGAGTTGATCAAGGTATGAACATCATCAGGTAGATTTGGCTCCTTAATATTGACACCAGGACTACGTATAGGAGTGGTTTTTTTTTATCATTTCCCTTATATTCTATGTCAATGTCCTTGTTATCTCTAACTCCTCCTTCTTGTTCTTATACTCGAGGAAAACATATGTTATAATTGACTAAAATCAGATGGGTTTTGAATATCCCCTTGCGATCAAAATGCTTAATTGCACCTACCTCCTTCAAATCAAATGAGATAAAAACCATGAGATATATTGACTAAATGCACAATAATTTTAACAATGAATCCCATGCGTTTGAAAGGGGAAAATGAATTGTTTCTTCTTCTTTTGGTCAAAGAAAATGGACCATTTCACATATTATCAACATACCTCAATCAGAGATAAAGGATCACATATAGACCTCAGAAGTAAGAAAGGATTTCCTTCAAACCCATATTACCCAATGTAATTATAATGTTGATCATAAAAAAAAATTCCATTCCTTGTGAGGAAGTTAGAGGCTTCCATGGTTAACCACTTAGTTTCCCTCCTAGATAGGATAAACATGAACCTTCCCACAAAAACATTTTGATTTGTATAAAAACTACTAATTGCCATTTTTCGAAATTATGAAGTTGGATTTGTGGCCACTCATTAGGGACACTTTTATAGTACTTGTCATTTTGGACTTATATTTGAAATTTCAGCTTCATCCGAGTTCATATGATCCTATTATATTATGGCCAAAACAAGATTTTGGCTCTAGACTTTTATTTATATATATTTTTATATCTTCCTTTCATAATTTTCTTTCAACTTTTCTTGATGTTTTCCTTCACGGATTTATAAAACTTTGATATTTTGAGATTATCTTAAATCCATTGAAGCTTTTGGATCACATTTTATAATATATTGTGATTGGGAGTGAAGATAAAGTGTGCATTTCAAATGCACACTTTATACCCCCATCTCCACCACCATATAAGGGTGGGGGAAGAGAGTGTGTGTGTGCCTTTACCAACCCCATATATGTGTTTGGGGATGGGGGCATAAGGTATGAATTTTCCCCATATATGATGGTGGGGTTAGGGGAGAAAGTGTGCATAAAGGTTTCATCATTTATGGGGTGGGATTAGGGTTGGGGTGGGAAGAAAGAGTGCATTTTCCAATCCCATATATGAGGGTGCAGGTGGAGGAACAAGTGTGTAAATTGTGTGGGCTTGGGCTTGCGAGTAAGTGTGTAGAGAATGCACATTTCCACCTAATATATGGGGGTGTGGGTGAGAGAGGAAGTGTGCAAAAAGTGGAAAGCATACTTTCTCCCCCACTTCCACCCTCATATATAAGGGTGAGAGTTGAAGGTAGGAGGATAATTTTTTGGGTTCTTGGGCAATTTTATGATCAACTTTATTCAGGGATTTTAATGGTGTCTCTTTACTCAGTCTCATTTCTATTGTTGCAAATCAGTGCCTTCCTCTTTCTCTCTATTGTTTCATCTTCCTTCTCCTATTCCCTACTAGCTCTCATGGCTTTCTTTTATGAGATATTCAATACCATAGTTTGGTAGTTCCCTTTTCTTAGGTAAAACTCATTTTTCTTCCTCTCTAAAGCTCCCAAAAAGAATCTCTTCTCTCCCCATTATAATTTTCCTCTCTTGGCATGAGTGAAATATGGAAAGAGATTCTTAATTCAAATTCTCTTACTTCAAATAATGTGGGGGTGGGGGGGGGGATTCCCATAATGTAGAAGGTGGTTTCCGAAATATAGGAGATGGTTAGGTCCACCTCTCATATCTCAAATTAAACTATATTCTAGGCTCAATCATCAATATTATAAAATAGTGAAGGTCTAAGGTAATGGAAAAGAAGGTGGATTAGACAATTGGGCATAAAATACATAGGTAGCTAGGCATACAAACATTCTCTTGGACCCCATTACCTTTCCCCTCTCGTGGTATCATAGCTTGTTTAGGTGCTCTGTCCCCAATCAACCTTGGAACTTTTATTGATTTCAAAATAATCATGTTTATAAGTTTTCATAATTGCCACAGTAAGTCTACCTCATGGCATGGAGAAAACATAGTAATGAAAATCATAATTACAACATATAAAAAATCAAGTACAAGATTTCCAAAGGGTCAAAACCGGGACATTACATGCACATAGAGGATTATGGTGCATTGTATTTTAGAAAAATATTACTAATCATATTTGCAATATTTTTTTAGAAATATCATGCCTTATTGTTATATCTTACATGTATGTTTTCCACATAAAGAAAGCACAAGAAACAATGGCTAAGTTTAATCAAGATGTGTGCTCATAAATATTAAGATATGTTACTTGTTGCTTAATTTTTTTTTGGCTATTTTTGAAATCTTGTTTTCAATATTGGAATTAGCCTATAGTTTTGGCATATCTTACATTCAAAATCCTTCTCAACTGAGGAATGTGTGCACGAATCTTTGGGGAGAACAACCACTAAAGAAGAATGAATAGGATGAGCTAAAAAATCATAGGAATATTGGAGAAATCATTGCCATCAATACCCCGGTAATTGAAGGTAGATCAATCACTATGTATATATAAGCATTCTAGACATACCAAAGGGAAGGTCTTTCCATATTAAGGTTAGGGGCCAACATTGAATCCAACCAACTCATCTTTTCTTTCTTCTCCAAAGAAGAACTAAACATGCATGCATTTTGAATTGAGAAATGAAAGCATGGATATTTGGGAAGAAGAGTATGTAAAGAAGAGTGAATAGCATGAACCAAGAATGCATAGGAAGTCTTGGAGAAATCCCTTGTCATTGACACCTAGGTAATTGAAGGCGGTCAAAGATCGACCATGAACATGGCCATCAACATATCCTTCTGAAGTTGTTCATTAAAAATACTTTGAGGTATTGATAAAAAGTATAGAGTGCACCATTATGAATGCTCTAGTATTCAAGTCCTAGAAGGACATAATATGGGAATTCAGGTATATGATCTAGAAGAACAACAATCTAGCCAAACTTTATGTCCGGACAAACATAAAACATGTAATATAGTGAGGCCATATTCTTTGCTTGGACAAATATAAGCCATGCAATATAGTAAATTTTAGTTTGTTTTAATTGAATTTTTAAATGCTTTACTTTTCTAATAAATCTAACGAATAGATCACCAAATTAAGTGCCATCGAATGTTTCCAACCAATTAAAAATTTTAAGACACAAATTTGGAAAATAGAATTTTGAAATTTCAAAATATTGAATTCGATTTAAAACTTGGATAAGAGTATTGAAATGGAACTCATGTAATGCTTTTATTATATGAGACTTTGGATCAATGTATGGAATTGAAACTCCATCAATGGTTTCACTTCAAAATCGAAAGGTACTAATAAAGGTGTTGTTTGTATCCCTCACGTTATGAGTTCTATAAACCACAAGTTATATTACAAAGATGGCCGAATGCATGAGTTTCTTCGATTGAATGTAATTTTTTTTTTATCATTTTTCATATTTTTTTTAGTGTTTAAATATTTATATTTAAACTTGAACCTTGTTAGTAGGGAAACTTATGTGCTCTACTTGGTTGAAGAGGTGGCCAAAATTACGTGTTAGGTTAGTTATCTGCATTTGTAATGTTTATCAAGATAATAGTTTCATGAATTTGGTATGTATTTGTGTTTTCATTGAGTGTTGGTTAAAATTACATGTTAGGTTAGTTATCCGCATTTGTAATGTGTATCAAGATAACCTTAGGTTAGTTATCCGCATTTGTAATGTTAGGTTAGTTTCATGAATTTGGTATGTATCTGTGTTTTTGTTGGGTGTTAGAGATATCACCATTGTTGGGGAGAGTCGATGACCTTGATGACCTTGTTCAAGGTATAAAATACAACTAATGTGATTTTGTTGATTGGTTTTATGAAGTTTTCTTTGGTCACAGTGCCATAAGAGATAAGTTTTTTGTGGGTGACTTCTTTGACATCCATCACTTGGATAGTTCGACGTAGGGAGGTGGTCAAAGTTATATGCTTGACTAATCACCTACATTTTTTATGTATATATGGATAAGGGTTTGACCAATTTGGTTTGTAACTATGTTTTCGTTGTTTGCTAGAAATGATGCCATTGTTTGGAAGCCCTCGTGATGTTGCTTAAGGTTTGGTAGCAAGAGGAATGGGGATAAAGAGTTCTCTAGAAGAGGTAGACTTCAAAATTATTTAAGGAATTGGATTTGGTTGTCAACTTGGATATATAGATGCTTCATGGCCCCCAACCAAGGGCTTGGCTTCAAATCTATAGAAACTCCTTAGTCTTTCAGTATTAAAATATATAATTGTTGGTTGCTACCAAGAGATGTTGGTTTCTACCTATAGATGTTATAATAAGTCAATATGGAAAGTATAAAATGAATTCCATGATGACATTGTAGGATATATGAATGATGGGATTGATTTATGTTTGGAATGGAAAGTAGAAAATGAATTCCATGACAAGATTGTAGGATATATGAATGATGGGATTGATTTGTGTTTGGAGCTCCTATTCCTAATTTTCAAATTTTGACTCGAATTTTGTTTTCATTTGGATGTGGCCATTCTTCAAAGAGAAATATGGTTATTTCTAAGGTTTGAGAGGCTAAGGGAAATGAGCTTATAGAGGCAAGGATTTCCATTGAACATATCCTCAAGTATAAATACTTCAATTAGATTTCCTTCATTAGCTTTAAATGCATTTTCCTGAATTGACAAATCTATTGATCCGGATTATTTTCGG
Source organism: Picea engelmannii (assembly GCA_009831015.1). Classification (NCBI taxonomy): domain Eukaryota; kingdom Viridiplantae; phylum Streptophyta; class Pinopsida; order Pinales; family Pinaceae; genus Picea; species Picea engelmannii. The sequence goes on along the minus strand of ML782322.1, from coordinate 1,030,036 downwards.
CACGAAATGAGAGCGGAGATATAATAAATAAATGCACAGAGATATTGAAGATATTCAATAATATAACAGAAATGTATCAGAGATGCAACCATAAACATAGATATACAGTAATACACGATTTCTATTAGTCAGAGAAATGTACAAAGACTGTAAAAATACAGAGTGAAAGACTCGCTAGAATGGTGGCATCTTATCTCTGAGAAGAGATGTGACAGTTACTCGCATTCGTAGGAAGATGGTTACAATGAGGCTCTGGAGGCCTTTTTACAATAATCAGGAATGCCAAAAGTCCTAGACATCCAAAAACCTAACCCTAGGAGATGAAGTGCCAAAAGTCATGTGGGCCCCGTTTGGGTAAGTTGGTGCATCAACTT
>ML782322.1:991556-1023316 GCA_009831015.1 Picea engelmannii | reverse complement strand
TAGACAACTAGCCAACAAGTGTTATGAAAGGGAAATGTGAACCATTACCAAATATTTGGGGATGTCATTTTCTTCATCATGGACTATTATTGCTAAACTATGAATCTAAAAACTACTAGAAACCATTTTCTTCATCATGGACTGTTATTGCTAAACTATGAATCTAAAAACTACTAAAAAATAAGCTTAGAAACATGGTTTAAAATGGAAAGTTGTGTGCCCGATAAGATGTATGAGGTTAAAAATTGAAAAACATTGAAAAAGAAGGTAAAAATATGCATGTTTTTACTTGTTGTTTTTTATGTTTTTGATATCGATATTATTGGAACCTCTCCTCAAATAGGTATCTAGGGGGATTCCCTATTATTTGGGTGAAGAAAAGGGGAAAATCATATTATACATGGGGGTAATTCGTATTGGTGCCTTCCAAGGGTTAGCTTTTCTATGATAATCAAAATTGAAAACATCTAGAAACCTGAAATACAAAAAGACTCATCTACAAGTGTAAATGGTTGTTATGTGCAAAGTAGGAACCTAAAGTAAACGTAAATGGTTATTACGTGCAAAGTAGGAACCTAAAGTGATAAAAATTAAAAGTGAATGGTTTTTATGTACAAAGAAGAAACCTAAAGTGATAAAAATTAAAAGAAGATATTAATTTGCACATGAATCAAATTCACATATAAAAACTTACAGGGGAACATGGTTGTATTAAGGTTTATAACAAGTTAATTGTTGATGTAGGTAAAATCTCCTTCAATAGACAGAGGTACTCCCTGGTACAAGGTCCCAATTAGACTATGCACCATTTGGGTTAGGAGACCCATCTGAATTCTAGCTCGGTTGCCATTACTGAGTTGGGGGGTTGAATGAATGGTTTGAATGCAAGGGGGTATGCAAATGCAAACTAAACTACTTGCAAAAATGAAATTCTATTATATCATATCCTAGCCAGGAGAAACTAAGAGTAACTAACAAAAAACTTGAAATGCTAACAATCCCTACAATATCTTTCTTCTGATAGTTGTTAGAGAGAAGCAATGGTTAATATCATAAGTATAAGAAAGCATGACCAGATTAGTCTAAGATACACACTCATATACATCAAACCTACTCATCATCTCAAAACAATTCATAAGAGATAAAACAACAACTACAAAAACTTATGTTCACAAAAGAGAAGTCTATAAGTGCAACAAAATTCTTACAACGTTTCTAGATAGCCCAACATTTACTTGAAATAGTTCAAAGCAAACCACCATCAACAAAACAATATTTCTCTCAAGAAAATTGGTCGTGAGGACTTCTCAATATTATCTCAGAAAATTAGTTCTCCAAAATTACAAAGTTGAAGAGCCCCTTTCAAAGTGGGTCTCTTACTTTATTTATAGTTTCCTAAGTAACTGCCTATTTGGGTTCTTGAGTTCTGCAAGAAGCAATTACATGTTATTTCATCTTCCCCTTCAATTATCTTTACATACATTACAACAGGTGCAAAATTGTGTAGTGATGATAAAAAGAAAAAAAAAAGAGGGTGGTTGCAAATAATTTCGAATTTGAAGTTGTGACCCCCTTCATTTATTCTTGTCCTTCAAGTAGGCTTCCTAGACTTCATGTTGTCACGAAATGGAAACGATTATGCAGTAAAGTAGTGACTCTAGAGAGGCCTCATGGGAAGCTATGTTCTGTGAGAGGGTCTTCAAATCCCTAGTTAGATTTACCATGAAGGATTGGATCATATTATGTGGCCTAGCTGGTTTCATGAGGTGATCGTCCATTAAGTCCATTGTCACTCTGGTTTCCTCCTTGCCATTTGCTTGTCTCTACTTCATGTTTTTTCTGACTTATTAAAATATTTGTTCATCTGTCTTCATCTTACCCAACTCTTCGATTTGGGGAAGATGGCCTTTTTGCGCTAAGATATATGTTGCTTTATGAAGTTGTGCGCAGATCAGAAGTGAATTCTTCAACTCTTTTTCAATCTTTTCACCAGCCTGTTGGTAGTTGTCAAGTGTTGTGTAGTTATATTCCTTTCTCCTTCTGATATGCATGGAAATTCTAATGAGGTATATGGATTTTTAGTAATCCAATGCTACATATCATTCATGCCTTTTCCAACTGCAATAAACTTTGTATTCTTGGTCTAGGCTCGGCTATGTTGCACCATACTGTGTGTAGCTAGTTGTTGGAAGGCCTATAGGTTTGCATACATATCTTTCACCAGCTTGTGGAGTTTTGTCCTAAATATCCTGATGCATAACCTGAATTCTTCGATGCTCTCCATATCGCTTTTACTACACCTGACCTCTTCTTCTATCTATCTGATTCTTTCATCTTTCTCCTCATTCTTGCGCACCAAATCTTTGAGATTCCATTCCAAGTTCATTGTGAACGCGACGCTAGTCGAAGCGATTGAAAGCATATCATCTTTGATGTTTTTCGTCACATTGGTTTCAATCATTACTGTTAATGGGGCCTTTCTAGCCACTGAGAGATTTATGGTTTTCTACAACACTATTTTACCAGAAGCCTTATCAAATATGAAGTTGTTTAAGTTCAATACCTTTTGAGCCTTAGATGGCGTGAACATTACCAATCCTAGATCACCCAATGGGAAGTGTCCTCCTGTAAGAGGAATATCAATTGACAACCCTAGAATGTATGTGTCCATGGGAAATGTGTTGTTGTTCCTTTCTTCTTTGTTCTTCCACTGTTGTTGTTGCCATTGTTGTTGTTGATGCTTCTACTATTTCTTTTTCTTCTGATGTTGCTTCATCTCATGCAGTTTCTTCTTATTTCTTTCGTTCAACTTCTTCTTCCTTCTTTTTAATTTACTTCTCTTTCTTTCTTTGTTGCTTTGCTACGGTTTTGGTTGTTGTTGCTTCTTCAACCTATTTCTTTTTCTATTGTTCTGTCTCCTCTTCCTTTATTTTCTTTTTCTCCTCTGATTCAACAACTTCTACTGCTTTCCTTTTCTGTTCTTCCTTAGTTGTTGCTACTTTGGAGGCTTTCTTTGTTGATGCTACCTTTGTTGCTCCTACTATTACCTCTTCTTTGGATTTCTTTTGGGCCTCTCAAAGTCATTTCTCATCCACTATTATCCCTATAGGTTTGTTACTCCTTTTAAATATCACTTTGTGGTATGTTATTGCTCGGAGGTGGATTTCCTCCTCCTTCCATACATCAGTTGTGTAGTCCCACATGTACTTGTAGTTGTTGTAGTGATCTTTGATGACATCCAGAGGATCATTCCTATGGAATATTTCCTCACCATAGTGGAAATATGCTAGTGCATTCAGTTCAACTTGCGCTTCCTTGACATCCTTAAATGAATACGACCTGACCCAAAGCAAGAGAGGAGGCCCGATGGACTTCTTATTTCTGTACAATGTTACCCCAACCCTGTGTATGACTATTTGGTATGTGATATCATACAACATCAGTCTGTCTGAGATGAATTTCAAAAGAAAGTGTGGGGATTTTGTAGCTCTGTATATCCTAAGGTAGGTTCCGTATTCTAAGAGATACCAATCCCCTATTCTTTTGACTATGGCCTATGCTTTGTCTATCATGCACAGTGTTGGCGAATCAAATATGAGTTGATACAATAGAGCGAGGAAGTTGTCACATATCTTATGATACTCAACCTGATATTTGTGCTCCCACAATATTTTGCAGTAGATGTGGATTGCGGGGTCGCTAGGTTATCAGGCCTAATCCATCTAAGGAGATGAGTGGCATATGCACATTACATCCAGGAGGTATGAGGACATATGGAAGCTTAGGAACTCTCTTGGTGTGGTATTCTTTCCTACTGTGAGCGCTTCCTCCAAGGACAAAGATAATGTATCTACCCAATTGAAATTTGAACTGGTTCTTTCAACATAGTATAAGAGGGCTACTCATATCATTCTGAACTTCTAGGCATCGAGCTCCCCATACAACCTACATAACAGAACCACTGCATATTGGTATGGTGGTCTAAGTAAATTGATGGGGTACTCGTTGGATGGCCTAGACTTGAATACCTGATTGGGCTTGTACCAACCCTTTAGGATCTCTCTTGGGCTGTGTAGGAAATTATTCACTAGTTTCTTATCCAATGCCTTCTCTCTGTCCTCTAGATGATAGGAAGAGGTAATTATTGAGGCTTGGAAGGAGGTAATTGGATGGACTTTATCATTTAAAATGAATATAGTCTCCAGATCAACATGCTTCATCATCCATGAAATAGCTTCCATGCAGGGAAACATTGTTACGTGCACTGTAACTTTATATAGCTTAGACCTCTTGATGTTTTTGAACGTTTTGAGGTCGGGATCATATTTCAACAACTGAGGGAAAGTTTGATTGTTAAAAGCATGATAGAATTCACCCCACTCGAGCAAGGTATATTTATCAATAACACCCTTAGTGTCATTGTAGATGGGCCCTAGGGTGTCGATGTCTTCTTTTTCTATACCCATACTTGCAAAGCACTCTTCGATGGGGGCCTTGTCTTCACTTTGAGAGATATTCTGAGGGGGATTCATGGCTAAATCTAAAAGAAGAAAACATATTCATCATTAGTATTGAAAAATAAATGTTAAAAACATTCCTCTATTGTTTGTTGACTTAATATAAGAAATAATTTTAGAAATATGAAGTCATGTGCTAAATATGGGCATTTATTTGTGCTTCTGAGTGCATCACCAGAAAGATTATTTATGTATCGACATAGGCCTGTATTAGTGCTAAAATTGTTATCTTTGTTGATGCATAATGTTGTATCGACGACACAACCTTGATCTCTTTCCGATTGTATCGAGTAAGGCCGTATTGGTGATGAAACAATGATCTCTTGTTGATGTAGCAAGGCCACATCAATGACCATGCTACCATCATCACCGATACACAAAACTATATCAGTGACCATGTTGTGGTCTTTATTGATTAAGTGACTAGTCGTAGGGTAAACCTGAACTCACTTCTAGTTTTTCTAGTTGCTCAAACACCAAAGTTAAATAAATATTTCCTTTGGAAAATAAGCACTCAATATTCTTACGAGGAGTCAGGAGGAAGAATGTCATGCAACGAAGAGAGGCGAGGCTATGACTTTTACTTCAAGGTGGAGAGGGAACAATTTAAGTGGAGGCCCATCCCTGAGTGTTTACAAAGAATGACTGGGTGGCCTCCTAGGGGAAAGAGTGATTTGGGGCATGGCCGAGAGCACAAGGGAGATAACACAAGATGGCCTAAGTAGTTTTGAAGCTAAAGGGGAAAAAACTAGCCAACAACCCCTAGCCATAAAGCAAAAATGTACCAAGGGGTTTGGGTGGAAAGGGGAAGCTATGGACACATAGATACTTGTATGTGAGCTGCAGAGCTTCGGTCAAACCTTTTTCATCAAGAAAACCTACTTAACCAACTTTCATGGAAATAATGTACTTTTCCATTCATAAACTTTCAAAATACATCATGAAATATACAAAGATAATTTTTATAAGTTAAAAATTTGGAAATTATCACCAAGAAAACCTACTTAACCAACATTCATGGAGATAATGAGCACAATAAAAGATGGTACAATTATCCCAACCACAAGTAAACCAATCATTAAAAACGTAACAACTAGTGATGACACATATACTTTTTATTTTCACATTCTAAGATCCATATGGTTGGATATTTTGGAATGCTTATAGAGCATACATTTGTGATATGCTTAATTCTTCATGCATTTGAAGAATATTATTTTCATTCTATATTTTTTTAATGAATAAAATTATGATTTTTTTTTTTTTTTCGAAAAAATAAAAGTAATTATTACGAAATGTATATGTAACTTAAGTGTTTAAGTGTTTTTGTTCATAAATATTTCTGAAAATTAATACACAAGTATTTGATTTATAAACTAAAATAAGTGAGTATAAACAACCACAAAGGTAAAATACTAACTTTGGGGTTCAAGCCATTTTTTATTAACTTAAAAATAAATACTTTATTTACTAAATTTGATTGAAAAATTATGTCATTTCAACTTGCAAGGAGGAAAAATTACATTTATTTAACTCAAATCATAAAGTAAATGAAAACATCTAACAACAATTTAACTTTGATAAGTGTGCAAACATTACTATTAACATGCTTTAAAAAGGTGGTTCTCAAGGGTGGAACTTAAATGTTTAATAGACTTTTCAATCATCTCGATGCTTGAGGGTGTTTTATGGGATGAAATATCAAGTGATGCACCCTCAAGTACTTCAGGATGACCGAGAAGTCTTTCAGGTGCTTAGACATTGTTGACTTCCAAGTAGGATGATCGAGAAGTAGAATGGGAAGGTAATACCCCATGTGGTCCAATGGCTCTTCATGTATTGCCTTTTCCATTCCTCAAACCACTTGTCCAACAAGTCCTAAATATCTTCGAGGAAAATCAAGCAACATATTGTGCAAAAAGTCCAATATCCATTTATGAAAACTCTTAATTGCAACAATATCCACATGTAATAATATCCTCCTATATTTCTCATTAGTTGTCAAGAACCATCCAAACCTAGAAAGGTATCCATGAATGGAAAAAAGGAAAGGCTTGAGATGTTGTGAATGGGGTTTTGATGTTTGGGGATAACTGTCCTTAGATTCCGAAAAAATTGGTCTGCAATTGAGGGGATTTTTTTTTAAGTTATGGATTGGTCATGAAAGCCTCTTAATCTAATAATGTCAATTTGGGATAATCGACCTTCCCATTGTATCAAAATAGTCTTTCTTTATTGTATAGGAAATGACTTTTTGTCGGATTAAAATCGCTTTTATTTTGAGGACAAAAGGTCTTTTTTCTATTATGAATGTATAAAACAGAACTAGATGGGCTAGATATGGTTGAAACCAGCATCCTTATAATGGAACAAACTTGCTTCTTGTTGGTTAAAAAGGATTTAATTTGAACTAAATTTAATTATTTATTAAAACCAAAAGGCTTTTGATATGTATGGGAAATACCAAGCCCGATGAGTTAGATCAAGTGGTTGAGTGTTGTGGTTATTTCGAATGAGATCTTGGGGTCAAATCTTCAACCAACTATCATTGCTCTTGATGAGATTGTTGAGCCTCAATTGATGTCCCCATTGGATTAGACCCATAATCAAATTGACAGTTTACCTTGTTTACCATCCACAAAATGTGGGGAAATACTAAGAAGTTTCCCACAAATCTTCCGTTGAAAAAAAAATGTATGAGAAATACCAAATTTTATTTAAAAAACTTTAATTTAAACTAAAATTTACTCATTATTAAAACAAGCTGGATTTTGATCATTTGATTTTCATGGGAAATCTAAATTTCGTTTGAGACATAACCTCAAATAGACTAAAGTATATTGATAAAATAATTTCGAACTAACTAAAATATTGATTATATTATTATGCTACAAATCTACCCTTCTATGGGCTCAAAAAGGGATTAATTTGACGGACTCTTTGATAGCGCCTAAAATCCCTATTTATGATTATGAAATGAACTCATAAATAACCTCGAATTGGCTACCCCTTCATTTTTTTATAAACAAAGGTTTCTTTTTAGCGAAAGCCAATGGTTTCTCCCTACTTAGAAAAAGGTTAAAAAATTTCCTCCAACAAACTCTTTTTAGGAGCAAATTCCTCTCTTTTATGTTCACAATATGGCCTCTAAAATCCATGAGTATACGTGAGAATTTGGGTTTTTAATGCATGTCCCATGCCCTCTTTCCCACTAAGATTTTTGTTTATTTTTGTTTATTATTTTTATTTCTTGTAAATTTCAATAGGTTCTATTAAATGGTTCCTTGGTTGGGTTTTTTATTATTTTAGTGGTCGTCTACTAATTTTTGTTATAAAAAAAAAACTAGTCAAGTTAAAATGGCCTCAACCATTAATGAATTGACATGTTTAGTGATGAGGTTAAAGAGAAATAAAGGGGCCAAATCAAATTGAGTTGAGACAGATGGTTGTATGATTCATTGTGTTGAGATGCATTGAAGGAAGAGTGTGGGAGACTACGAGGTGTAGATGCTTAGCACAAGGGAGACAACCATCATCAAAGAAGAAGTGGAATTAATGATAAGGGGAGGAAGGTAGTCGAAAATACGTTTGGGAGATGCACCACCTTTCTCAAAGTGACACGAGATGGGATGTATGCAAGGAGGCGAGGAGTAGGGTGGAACATGGGAAAATATGGGTAGGTCAAGGTTGTGGGGGAAATGATTGTCTCAACTATCAAGATGAGTTGAGGCTAAGATGGGTTTAAGTTTGCAAACAAATTGATTCAATATAAATGATACTAGGATAGAAGTGGAACATGTTTAGCTTAAAAAGAACAAAAAGTAGTATAAACAACCAAGACAACCATGATCAAACTTTAAAAATACATGACAAACACTAAAACTTGTAACTTGAACCATAAAACCAAAATAATTTTTTTTCCAAAAAATGAAATAAATGTGAGACCAATGAAAGAAATAACCTCAAGAGTGTGAATCCCCAAGTGTGAATCCCCTTCTCATGACCATGAATCTACCTGTAACAACTCATAACCATAAAAAGCGAAACTCTAAAAGATATTGTAACCCCTAACCATTCACCATTGAAATTTGTACTATGAAATCACTGAGGAAGACCGATGATAATGTCACTACTCCAATGCTATAACCTTCTATGCCATTCTTCAGTCCACATAGATGAGATGAGAGACATGGGTGAGGAGGAATAAACGTTCTCTCTCCTCCTCACCCAAAAAAACTCCTTTTTCAAAAGATAATTGATACACGGGTCCTCTCACATACTCATCCTTGCACACATTATATACCAATGAAGAGATCATATCATGAGGGCACTTGGGCATGGGTGAGCTCCTGAGGTAAGAGTGTTGACACTCCTTCAAGATGGGTATATCAAGCCCTTCAATACATGGCCTCAAGTTTTACCGATTATTGAGTTAAGATTAAATTTATAAGAGGTCATGAGGTTAAGATTCCATATTAGGAATTATAAATTAATCAAATAAAGGAGAGTAATAGAGTCCATTAAAGGATTTCTACTTAACATGTTTTAAATTAATTCTCTCCATAAGAGGAGAAAATTTAGTTGGCTTGACATTTAAGTATTGATAAATAACAATATGGAAAATTATTTAAGAGTCGAGGTGATGGAGACCCCCTTCTCTCCTAAGGGTTGCGCGACTTCTCAGTCAAGGATCTTCAATTCTGAGTCAAATTGGCTCTTTGAGACTTTAGTGATCTCCCTTTCGAATTATCACATGCCTTTGTTTTTGTCCTCTAGTGCGGGTTCTATGGTGCCTGCGACCTCTTTCTTCACACTGATGAACTCGCAAGTTTCAGGCGCAAGCTCCTCTCCCGTTAGCCCCTTCCCGCATGTGACCTCGGGCTAGATCTTGGTGTGAATGCACGATTGCGGGCGTGCCCAAGGGTGGTTTGGGATCAACCCACTTTTCTCCTCGCAATTCACCTCCAACTGCCACATACCCCTCTTTCAATACTGTGGTTTCGATTACGGCCCACTCCAATAAGGTTAATGTTTGATCACCTTCCAGTCCCGCAATCAAGCTGGATCGTTGATCTTATGATCTCGGTCACACCTGTTTATCAACAATCGAGATTCACTTCCTTCTCTCTTCAGATCACACCTCTTAACCTCTGCGATCTGTTGACGCGTGGCCCTTGCAAATCGACGACCACGATTACTTCAACTACTCGGGCTTTGGGGATTTCAAATCCTGCGCACCCACTTTTCCCCGGAGTACTTTCACCTGGAGTCTGAGATATGTCGACGCGTGTCCCTCGCAGATCGATGGTCACAACTCCATTCGGTTCTTCACCCGAAATCCACAGATTCCTTCCACGTGTCCTCCTCAAGTCAACGATTCTAGTCTGCTTTGGGGCTTTGACGCTTTCTACCAAGACCAGATTGATGGTCCTTAGCACCCTTCTCGATCAATGGATGAGATTTACTTAGGGATTCGACGCTTCAACTCTCTGCTTTCCTCCGGAGTATTTCATACCCGAAGCTCTAGATCTGACGCCACACACCCTACTCAATCCAACGGTCCTCGTTACTTCGGGACTTCGGCCTTTAAGAGTTTTCAAATCCTCTACACTCATTTTCTCCCGGAGCGTTTCACCCAGAGTCCATGATCTAATGACACGTGTCTCCCTTTTGATCGGATGACTTCTAGCCACTTTGAAGCTTTGGCACTTCAAGCTTCAGGAATTTCAATTTCTCCTTACTCACAAAAATCCTGGAGCACTTTTGCTCGGAGTTATGGATCTCCTGCCACTTGTCCCTCTCGACGATGGACGGTCCTTGGTCTCTTTAGGACTTTGGCGAATTCACACTTCTATGTGTACGCAAAGGCTTAATGCTCGTGCACTTTACTCAGATCCAATTGTCGAGAATGATCCCGCTCCCTCCTGAACGGATCTTAACCGTTGATTTGTGAAACCTTCAGAACATTCCTCCCTTCAAAGATTCTTCCCGCTATCTCTCTTGAGCTTTCTCCCTCCTTCTGTGTCTTTAACTCTTTAAAGAGTTTATTTGATACTTAGTCGAATTTTCAGCCTATGCACTCCTTGCAACAGATTCTTATGCACAAATTTATCTCTTGCGGACGACTGTGCATACCTTGTTGCAGTCACTTTGCATTCCTTGCAAAGGGAAATTTCACACTACCTCTCTTGAGATTCTGAGTCGAAATAGACTCTGTCAACGCATTCCTTATGGACTGTGTGCACACCTTGCACGAATCAGGGAAAAGAAAATGATTGAACCTTATACAACCATTTCACAGTTCCATATAGTCAACAACAAAACTCATTCATTCATGAAACAAAATAACAGAATCATAAATAGAAATGACCACACACATTTGAATCAGTTTTCCTTTGTTATATTCATTCCAAAAGAAACAAATGGCTACAACTATGATCAAACAACAACTAAAATTCATAAAAACTCCTACTAACTCGTAGCAGCCTCAATTGGGCGTACAAAACCTTTATTTATCTTCGAGGGTCCTTAGGGTTCCCCCGAACTACTCATCTAATAAAAAACAAGCCCTAACTTCTATCCTAGTTCAGTTACATTCAAGACTCAGAGTGGAAACTCCTAGATCACTTGTGATCATTCAGATTCCAAGCACCTGATCTTCTTCCATTTTTCAATCAACTCCAGAAAAATTGCAGTAACCTCCAGTGCTTAAAATTCTGAATTGGTTCCAAAGTGTTGAGCTATCCTGCCACGCGTGCTTGTTGATGATGGTCCTGCATCATACTCCATTGGATAAAAAAATTCATGGACTCCTGTCCATGAGCTCCTGCACCGACTTTCCATGTTTCTGGATATCAACTTCATTTTCCCAACTGACATCTTCTATTGGGTGTCCTTTCCACTTGACCAGATATTCAAAATATGTCTTCCTCTTGGTGTTTTTCCCAATCCTCTGATCAATGGTCTTCTCCATCTGTGTTTTTTCTTCTATAGGCATTTGTTTCTCCCACTGAATCCTTCCTTGATCTTCTGATCCCTCTGTGTCATCTTCCCTATAAGGAAACAGGTCTGAAATGTTAAATATGGGTGATATGCCCACATCATTTGGTAGCTCAATCTCATAGGCATTTGCACCAAACTTCCTTAATATCTTACATGGCCCTATCTTCTTCATCTTTAAGTTGTTATATGTTCCCCTTTGGAACCTTTCCTTCTTGAGATGTGCCAGAACTTGATCTCCTACTTCAAATTGAAGTTCCTTGCGATGTTGATCAACTCTACGCTTGTACTCTTGGCTAGAGCTCTGCAACTGTCCTCTGATCTGGCTATGGAGCTTCTGCATTTCTGCAACAAAATCTTATGCTCCAGCGCTTCTGATCTCACTATGTTCCAAGTCTCTCAACTCAGATACTCCCCTTGGTTGCAGTCCATACAGTATTTGGAATGGTCTCTTTCCAGTGGTCCTGTTTGGTGAGTCATTATATGCAAATTTTGCTTGTGGAAGAATCTGATCCCACTAGTTATGATGCTCAGTGACTAGAGTCCTCAATAAGTTTCCCAAACTTATGTTTACCACCTCAGTCTATACATCCGTCTGGCGGTGATAAGCTCAGCTGAAGGACAAATCTGTCCCCAATTTCTTCCACAATGTTCTCCAGAAATGACCAACAAATTTAGTGTCTCTGTCTGAGACAATGCTCCTGGGTAGTCCATGAAGTCTCACAACTTCCTTGAAAAACAAATTTGCAACATGTGTTGCATCACTAGTCTTTTGGCATGGGATAAAGTGTGCCATCTTTGAAAATCTATCCACCACCACATATATGGACTTGGCAATCCTAACACAAAATCCAAGCTTATTGCATCCCAAGGCCTCTCTGGGATTGGCAATGGTTGATACAATCCAGTGTTTTATCTCTTACCCTTTGCATGTTTGTAGATTCTACATCTATTCACAAATTTTATCGCCTTTGTTCTCATAATTGGCCAATAGTATGAACTGCTCAACTGTGCAAATTTTTTATCATGGCCGAAATTTCCAGCCAATCCTCCACTATGCTTTTCCTTCAAAAGGTTATCCCTCATTGAGAATTTTGGTATGCACAATTGATTGCCCTTTAACAACAATCCCTCTTGAATCATATACTCTGTCCATTGGCTTATGTCTCTCAGCACAGGATTTGCACATGCTTCATATTCTTCCTTGAAATCTGGATCATCACAATGCATATCCTTTAGGTGTTCAAACCCCAAGGTCTTCACCTGAAATTCCTGCAGAATCAAACATCTCCTACTCAATGCATCAACAACTTTGTTAGCATTCCAAATAACATGTTTTATGACAAAAGTAAAATTCTACATAAACTCAACCCACTTTGCATGCCTCTAATTTAGTTTTCCCTGTCTGATTATGAATTGTAAATCTTGGTTGTCACTATACAAGACAAATTCTTGGGGAACAAGGTAGTGTCTCCATTTCTTCAGGGCTTGAATTATATCATAAAACTCCTTATCATATGTGGATTACTTTCTCTTAGTCTCATTCAACTTTTCACTGAAATAGGCAACACGCCTATTGTCCTGGCTCAAAACTGCTCCAGTTGCAACTCCACTTGCATCACATCTCACTTGAAATGTCTTTCCAAAATTTGGTAAGACTAGAATTGGTCGTTCTGTTATTTTATCCTTCATTATATTGAAGCTCCTCTCAGCCTCCTCTGTACATTTAAAATACTTGTGCCTCTTCTTCACTGTATCCATCATCGGTGCACAAATCCCACTGAAATCTCTGATGAAATTCCTATAGAAACTTGCTAATCCATGGAAGCTTCTTACCTCAAACATACTCCTTGGTGATGGTCATTCTTTGATTTCTTTCACCTTCTCTGGATCCATCTTCAGTTCATTTGAAGAGATAAAAAAACCCAAGTAAATGATCTCTGTCTTCATAAAAGAGGACTTTCTCAGATTTATCAACAACTTCTCCTGCTGTAGTCTCCTCATCACTAGTGTCAGGTGTCTAATATGCTCCTCTTTAGTCCTACTAAAGACCAATATATCATCCAGATATACAACCACGAACTTGCCAATGAAATCTTTCAGTATCTCATTCGTCAACTTCATAAAAGTACTTGGGGAATTTGTTAAGCCAAATGGTATAACAAGCCACTCATACAAACCTTCATTGGTATTAAATGTTTTCTTCCACTCATCACCTTCTCTCATTCTTATCTGGTGATATCCACTTTTCAAATATATCTTAGAAAATAAATTTGGTCCACTTAAAAAGTCCATTAAATCATTCATTCTTGGCAAAGGGAATCTATGCCCGATGGTGATCTTGTTAATGGCTCTTGAGTTTGTACACATTCTCCATCCTCCATCCTTGTTTGGACTCAACACAGTTGGCATTGCGCGTGGACACAATATCTCTCTGAACAAACCCTTGTCTAACAATTCTTGGACTTGGTTCTTTACCTACTCATTCTCTTGAGGTGTCAGTTTGTATGCTTCTTTTTTTGGCAGACTTGGTCCTAGTATCAAATCAATATGATGACTGATACTTCTGATGGGTGGCAATGAGTTAGGCAGCTCATCCACCACGATGTCAACAAAATTATCCAACAATTCCTGAAATTCTTCAGGTAAATCATCCATCGAAGTGCTTGTAAGGATAAATTTGGGTTTCCTCACCACAACAAACTGCATCTCATGTCCTTTCTTGACTTCTCTCAGGAGTTCCTTCCCACTCATGAGAAGTATGCTTGTGTTGGCTTCCTTGTTCACTTTCTTCTCTTCTATTGGTAGCAACATGTGTGTCCTACCATTCTTCTCCAAGGTGTATGTATTCTTCCTCCCATCATGAATGACATTCCTGCAAACTTCCATGGTCTTCCCAACAAGATATGACATACATCCATGGGAATTACATCACATAAAATTTCATCTCTATATCCTCATATCTTAAATTCAACAAGGCATTGTTTAGTAACCATTACCCGGTGTCCTTTCTGCAACCATGAGACTTTGTATGGATTTGGATGTGTAGTTGTCTCCAACTCCAATTTCTCCACCATCTCTGTGGATACTAAGTTATCAATGCTCCCACTATCAATGATCACCTTGCATACTTTGTCTTTAGTCTTGCAAGTTGTTCTAAATAGACAATTCCTCTGCACTGGATTTTCAACTTCTGCCTCTGGTTTTAAGAGAATCTTTCTCAACATCAGGTATGTTCCATCCTCTGCTCCTTCTGCTTCAACATTCCTTCTCTGTGCTTCCGAAATGTGAGCTTCACCTCATCCCTCTTTATTTTTATCGGGACATTCCCAAGACATGTGCCCTGTCTTTCCACAGGCATAACACCTTACTTCTCCTCCTCTGCTTCTTCCTCTTCCTCTGGAAGAATTTCTTCCACCACCCTCTCTTCCTCGGGAACTTCCTCCTCTTTCCGAGTGACTGTTTGGTTTCTCAGTCTCATATTTGGATTTGTATGCCTTGTCATGGGAAACTCCCTTGCCTTTGTTTGGGGCCGGACTCCTACTTCTACCTCGTTGTTTTTGTTTTCTGGCCAACTTCTCCTTTGCGTTCAGTGCAAATTGATAAGCATCCTCCATTGTCCTCACTGACATCATGTTGATCTCATCCTAGATTTCATACCTCATGCCATTTATGTACCTGACAAAATTTTCTTCATCTTTCTCTCTTTTTCCAGTTCTGATGTTCAGTTTGTAGAACTCCTCTGTGTACTCTTTAACTGTCATACCCTTCTGTCTCAGGTTCTGCAACTTCCTGAACAGATTGATCTGATAATCTTTGGGCATGAATTTAGTCTTCAACTTGGCTACCATTCTATCCCAATTCTTTATCTTTTGTTTTCCCTTGCTTCTCCTCTCAGCCTGCAGTTCATCCCACCACAGTGTTGCATGTCCTTTTAGTCTAGTGACAACATGCCTCGCCTTTTTCTCATCGTCGACATCTTCATGGTAGAAATATTTATCCATGGACCTTATCCAATCCAGCATCTCTTCAACATCAAAATTGTCTTCATACATTGGGACCTCTATCTTGGATCTCGCTCCCAATCTAACAACTGCTCTTAATAAGCGTTCTTCAATGACATTTTCCCCTACAACTTCTTTGAATTCTACTTATTCACTCTATGCATCGATGATGTCTCCAACATCAAGTGCCCTTCTCTGTGCTACTTCCATCACTTCTAATATTGATTGAAGATCTCGTATTTCCCTTTCTACAGCCTGATTGGCTAAAGGAATCTCCACTTGTCTCCTCGGTGGCATTATACTGACCGTCTCTCGCACACAGAGTACACCTTTGAGTTCCTTTATCTCCTCTCATTTTCCTGTTGTCTGCAAGAAAAACTTCGGCTCTGATACCACTTGATACAGACCCCATTCTCTCCTAAGGGTTGCGTGACCTCCCGGTCAAGGATATTCAATTCCGAGCCGAGTTGGCTCTATGATACCTTAGTGGTCTCCCTTTAAAATTATCACAGGCCTTTTCTTTTTGTCCTCTAGTACAGGTTCTATGGTGCCTGTGACCTCTTTCTTCACACTGCTAAACTCGTAGGTTTCAGGCGCAAGCTCTTCTCCCGTTAGCCCCTTCCTGCATGTGACCTCGGGATAGATCCTGGCGAAAACACACGATTGTGGGCGTGCCCAAGGGTGGTTTGGGATCAACGCACTTTTCTCCCCGAAATTCACCTCCAGCTGCCACATACCCCTCTTTCATTACCGTAGTTTCGATTGCGGCCCACTCCAATAAGGTTAAAGTTTGATCACCTTCCGGCCTTGCAATCAAGCTGGATCATTGATCTTATGATCTCGGTCACACCTCCTAATCAATGGTCGAGATTCACTTCCTTCTCTCTCCATATAACGCCTCTTAACCTCCGCAATTTGTTGACGCGTGGCCCTTGCAAATCGACGGCCATGATTACTTTGGATATTCAAGCTTCGGGGATTTCAAATCCTATGCACCCACTTTTCCCTGGAGTCTGATCTGTCAACGCGTGTCCCTCACAGATCGACGGTCACAACTCCCTTCGATTCTTCACCCAAAATCCACAGATTCCTGCCATGTGTCCTCCTCAAGTCAACAGTTCTAGTCTGCTTCAGGGCTTCGACACTTTCCACCAAGACCAGATCGATGGTCCTTAGCACTCTTCTCTATCAATGGTCGAGACTTACTTCGGGCTTCAGTTCTTTGACTCTCTACTTTCCTCCAGAGTATTTTGTACCCAGAGCTTTGGATCTAACGCCACACGCCCCACTCAATCCAACGGTCCTCGTTACTTCGGGACTTCAGCCTTCGAGAGTTTTCAAATCCTCTACGCTCATTTTCTCCTAGAGCGTTTCACCTGGAGTCCATGATCTAACGACAGGTGTCTCCCTTTTGATCGAATTGATTCTAGCCACTTCGAGTTTCGATGATTTCGATTTCTCCTTACTCACAAAACTCCCGGAGAAATTTCGCCTGGAGTTATGGATCTCCTGCCACTTTTCCCTCTCGACGATGGATGGTCCTTGGTCTCTTTGAGACTTCGAGGAATTCACACTTCTATGTGTATGCAAAGGCTTAACGTTCATGCACTTTACTCAAATCCAACAGTTGAGAATGATCCCGCTCCCTCCTGGACAGATCTTAACCATTGATTTGTGAAACCTTCAGGACTTTCCTCCCTTCAAAGATTCTTCCCGCTATCTCTCATGATCTTTCTCCCTCCTTTTGTGTCTTTAACTCTTTAAAGAGTTTATTCGATACTTAGTCAAATTTTCGGTCTGTGCACTCCTTGCAACAGTTTCTTATGCAAGAATTTAGCTCTTGCAGACGACTATGCACACCTTGCAACACTCACTTTGTACTGCTTGCAAAGGGATACTTCACGCTACCTCTCCTTAGATTCTGATTTGAAATAGACTCTGTCAGCGCACTCCTTATGGACTGTGTGCACACCTTGCACAACTCAGCGAAAAGAAAATGATTGAACTTTATACAACCATTTCACAGTTCCATATATTCAACAACACAACTCATTCATTCATGAAACAAAATAATATAATCGTAAATAGAAATGACCACACGCATTTGAATCAGTTTTCCTCTGTTATATCCATCCCAAAAGCAAAAAATGGCTACAACTATGATCAAACAACAACTAAAATTCAGAAAAACTCCTACTAACTCGCAACAACCTCAATTGGGCATACAAAACCTTTATTTGTCTCCGAGGGTCCTTAGGGTTCCCCCCGACTACTCATATACTAAAAAACAAACCCTAACTGCTATCCTAGTTCAATTACATTCAAGACTCGGAGTGAAAACTCCCAGATCACTCGTGATCATTCAGCTTCCAAGTGCTTGATCTTATTCCATTTTTCAATCAGCTCTAAAAAACTCACAGTAACCTCCAATGCTTAAAATTCTGAATTAATTCCAAAGCGTTGAGTTGTACTACCACAAGTGCTTGTTGACGATGCTCCCGCATCACAAGGACATGTAGTACATGGAGTGTAGTTGGTTTAATATACAAGTTTGTCATTTCGAAGTATATGTTTTTTTTGTTTGTTTGTTTAATATTTAATTTTATTGATATTATGTATTACAAAATACAAATTTAATAGTTTTTATATTGAGAAATGCAACCATTATCTAATTGATAAGATGCATTTTTGCTCTAGATTATGTAACAACACCCATTGTTTGGTTTCTCATAGTAAACATACTCTTTGGAAAGTCATTTTTAATTCTAATCTATATTATTGTTATTTTCCATTTTTCTATAACCTCAATTATACTATATTGAGTCAAGTCAAACCATGAATTGACCAAAATACTCATAAAACAATATTTCATTTTTTCTCTACACATGTGATGTAAAAAATACACTAAATACATTACCATTTTAATGTTAAAAAACATTGTTTTTTAATCACTAATATGTCCATGTCCCTCAAAATAATGTAGTGGATACGTTTTAACCTTTTCAAACCACTGCATTTATTAAAATCATTTGATCTAATTTTATTTAAACACCATTAACACGTACCTTCATTAACACAATGAAAAATTTTCACATAAAAATTAGTTTTAAAAAGTTCCACCATTTACATATAAACAAGTGTTGCATTGCAGTGTAGTCCCTGCCAGGCTGGAGATGGAATATGCTGAAAAATGGTGCTGGTAAATGTTATGGACGAAGGTCTATGATAAAGAGCCCCGATCTTCTAGCGAGAGAGCTTGGGGAAACATAAATAAATAAGTGGTGCATGTAACTATCGAAGAATAGAGAGCCAGTCTTCTGGTAAGAGCTTGAGGAAACATAAATAAATAAGTGGTGCATGTATCAATCAGAGAATGTTCTCAACAAGTATCATAATGCATACTAAACTTATATGAAAGCATAGGATAGATTTACACCATCAAATCAACATATGCATCAGATTCTAGATTGCAAATCCAAATAAATAAGTGGTGCATGTATCAATCACAAAATGTGCTCAGGGAGTATTGTAATGTGCTCAAGGAGTATTGTAATGCATGTAAAATTACATGACAACATTGTAATGCATAGCCCTTTAAACCTAGAATAAACTTACATGACAACATAGGATAAATTTACACCATCAAATCAACATATGTATTAGTTTCTAGATTGCAAATTTATCTCAGTTTTGCAAGCGAATATAACATAGATCCTCATACATTTGGATTGCAACAAAAGGGTCATTGTTGTGGAAACACAATATATATGTTCAGTTTGGAACATAAAATAAGTATGGAATGCAATTATGTCATTAAACCCCAACATATGCAGTATATTCCAAATTTGTCAATGTTGTAACAAATTTTCATTATGCAACACAAGATTATTGTCATGGAAACATAATATATATGTTCAATTTTCTACATAAAATAAGCATGGAATGCAATTATATCATTAAACCCCAACATATGCAGTATATTCCAAATTTGTCAATCCTGTAACAAAATTTCAGTATGCAACAAAAGATCATTGTTGTGGCAACACAATATATATGTTCAGTTTGCAACATACAATAAGTATGGAATGCAATTATGTCATTAAACCCCAACATATGCAGTATATTCGAAATTTGTCAATGTTGTAACAAATTTTTAGTATGAAACACAAGATCATTGTTGTGACAACACAATGTATATGTTCAGTTTGCAACATAAAATAAGTATGGAATGTAATTATGTCATTAAACCCCAACATATGCAGTATATTCCAAATTTGTCAATGTTGTAACAAATTTACAGTATGCACTTCTAGGATGAGAGATGCATATTTGCCATGTATGTGTGCGTATAAAAAGATAAAAAAATTCTATAGTTCTGATCTCCATATTGAACAAGTTTAAGATCTTGCTAATGTGCTTGGACTGCTGCTAATATATCCATTTTGGTTGAACAATTCCTTAGGTTATTTTGGCATGTCATCCTGCACATACAAGAAAGGATAACACTAATACTTTATAGTTTGACAATGTGTTTTAAAAATCCTATTCTATTTCATTCATTTCAATTTGAAGATAATAATATATTTCATTGAAATACCAACCATCAACTGTAACCAATAAAAAAATATGACCTAGGTACTTCCATACAAAGATAGGAAAGCAAGTTGAGAGGCTACAAACAAAAACTGGTCCAAACATCATAGAGATAGATGCCCAAAATCCATGATAATTACTTAACAACCATTCTCCCCCATCAAACTCTAATGCTCCTGAAGATGTTTTGGATAATGATCAAGGCATATAAATACAAGATGAAGCAATTAGAATCTAGTTTCCTCCTTGTTACTTAATCAAGGAATTATCTCATAGTGAGATGGTTTTCCTTTCTGTTAGCACTGAAAGTCAACCTCAGATTGCAGGAGGATAAGCCCAGTACCCATCATAGTTTTTGGTGGATGTTGGTTTTATATGAGTGGAGGTCAATGGAAAAAACTCAATATATGAATGATCAACACATAACTGGACAAGAAATGCACACAGAAGTGAGGGCCACAACTAACTTCAGTCAGTGAATTGATTTTATGTGTGAGCAGAGGGAAGATTTAGTAAGAAAGGTGAACAAGACTGCTATGGGCATCAGGCCTTCAAGTAACTTGGAGAAGAAAAACTCAGACTCAATATCACTCTTAAGCTCAAGCTTCAGACACTGAAATATGTCCAAACAACACAGTCACAACAACACAATGATCAAACCTACATCACCATGTAGCTACAACAACTCGACTTGATCCTCCATGCCCGATCCATTCAGAGTAAGAGGGAAAAATATCACAAGGAAGATGACTAAAACTGGCCACGATACCACTGCAATCAAACCTACATTATAACAACATAACAACCCTCAAATGGATCCTCCATGCCCGAGTGTTTTAGAACAATTATTACAAAGAGATGAAAAGAGGCCGACTTCTATTAATCTGAAAGTCTCAAATCTTATACATAACCAGAGAATAGTTCTGGCATCAAAACATTACAAAATAGGGAGCTCTTCTCAACCAGTTGACGACCATAAAAAAATATCAAAACTGCTTATTTATACTCAGAACAATCCTCTACTATCAGGAGAGTGATTTGATCACTACATTCAAAACTTTGCGTCTAAGCAGTCTTCTATTAGACTATGCATGTATCCCTTTGTTAGACGTGAGCTCAGGTCGGCATGGGTCTACAGGAGAATCTGTCCATGGGGGTACCTTGGGTTGACAGCTCCGTTTTCCATGGCCGACTCCTCCATACTTTCTAATTAATGAGTGAGTTGAGGTTTCAACAACCAACTCCATTTTCATTAACCACATTTTCTAAGTATTGAAACATGGCTTAATTCCCAGGGGGTGGCCACACCCTGCTCTCGGATAGGACGCTATATAAACATGTGATTGCGGGGCCTCTCAAAGGTGTTTTGGGTTCACACTGCTTTTGATCCCACAATCCACCACCTTTTTCCACGTATTACTTTTGCTAAACCATGGTTTCAATTGCGGGACCGCTCAAGAAAATTATCGCCCAATCACATTGCGTCCACGCAATGGACTATGGCCATCGATCTTGTGATATTGGGCGAGGATTTATGATCAATGGCTCAAATCTTCCCTCTTCAGATCAATGGATTAGACCTTCCCTTTTTGAATCGATGGCCGAGATCTGCTTCACGATTCGGGCTTCAGACTTTTCAAACCTAAAACCTCCTTTGTATTTTGCTACTTTTACCCAGAGCGAAGGATCTGGTGACACGTGGCTCCTACTGATCAACGACTGAGACAATTTTTGGGTCTCCAGGCTCTTGGAAAATCAAATATCAAATCTCGCTTACCTTCTGTGTTTTTTACCCGGAGTTGTCGATCCATTGATGCGCGTCCGCTTCAATCAATGGCTCTGCTCCTGCTTCAGGACTTTGACTCATTCAACCAGATTTATGACCCTTGTGCTCCCTTCTTGATCAATGATCGAGAGCTACTTCGGGTTTTCGGGATTTCCCCCCCTTCACTTTCCTCCGGAGCTCTAGATCTGGCGTCGCATGTCCATTTGAATCGGATGACTGAGACTTACTCTTGGCCTTCGGGCTTCGGGTGTTTTTCATGGCGCTATACTTCGTGCAATTCTGAAACTTTGAATACCGGGGGGCTACTAATCTAATCCTCATAGGGGATCTCCACCATCACAAAAATGAGCCTGCCAGTTTGTATTTTAAGCCCGAAATGAGCTGCTCTGCATGTTGCACTCAGACGCTTCCTGTGTAGACCATGAACTTGGATGGCTTGTTTCCCTTGACAACTATATGTGATAACATTTGGCTTCACAGGGGATGGCATGCTCCCTGCGAGCTACCAAGAACAAGTAGTTTTAGTCGCCTTCTGCATTGTGCTAATGCAGTCATGCTCAAAAAACATCTTGCTGAGGATTAAAGGCCGACAAGCACACTATCCTAAAAACTAAATAAAAATACATGGGCTCTAGGAGGATCTCATTTATGTACATTCCTAGACTAATTGATTTTTACAAAGCGTTGGGTGAAAGAAAATTCCACCATAGCCATTCAAGTAACTCCCAAGATGCAAACTTGTTTACTCTATCATTGATCAAGTAAAAATAATGCAATTGTGACAGCAAAATGATTACGCTTTTTAGCTCTTCTCCTAGTGATGAAGTTAGGATAAAGTTGAGCGGATCCAAGACATGAAGGAAATGCAACTCCATGTACTCCCTTACAAGTTCATAGAGAAAATGAAAAAATCCACTGGGCTAGTGACATAAAACATGCTATGTCTTGCAATTTCTCACACATGGTTGAATGTCTCTAGCAAGCACGGGTGAGCGAAGGGCTGATGCAAGCTAACTGATATGAGGTGATGGTTTCTCATTTGCAGGATCTGGGCAGGATATGAACTGCACATTTGGTTCTCCCTCTTCTTCTTCATGACTCTCCCAAGGATCGGAATCATAATCATCATAAAAAGGAACCATGGGAAATCTCTTCTCTTTTTCATGCTCTTGAATGTTTTCTACAGGCCTCGGATGGCTGATTTCCACACAATGCTTTTCCTCAATGAATAAAAGAAAAGTCTCTATAGTGAGGTCTTGGAAATTTTTAAAATCTGAAACATACAACTCCATGTATATAGCCATAGGATCATGAATCGTGTGCAGAATCCTAGTTGCTTTAGAAGACCAAGATGCTCCTCTGTAAATGTCTCTCTACTTGTAAATAAAAGACTTCCCTGTTCTTTTGAAAACAACTCTTGATCATCAACAGTTGCAGTCTCTTCTTCATAAGAATGATCATAAGATAATGGTGCAATAGGATTTAAAATGTCATCACTATGATCAACCAATAACGTATAGTTATCTATGTAATCAACCACTGCTACATGCTCAAAATGTCCCAGAAACTGATCATAAGATGGATATGCATTCCTGCCCATAGAATCTGCAAATATGGAAGGATCTATTTCCAAATGTGAATCAGATCCAACTCCTTGTTGTTGTTCTAGATCTGAATTATACTCACTGTCTTCTTGCTCAAAATCTGAAACATACTGACAGTCTTCTTGATCAGAATCTGAAACATACTGACGGTCTTCCTGCTCAGAATCTGAAACATACTAATAGTCTTCTTGCTTATGTACATGCAATTTTTCATGATGTTTTTGCGTACAAACTCCCTTGCTAGCCTTGATGTTCTCTTCAACCTCTTCAGCATCTTCAAACAACTGTCTTAAAGATGAAGATTTCCTTTCTCTCAAGAGAAGGACAAGCTCTAAATGTTGAGCCATGACATACTACGCCATGGAAACAGTCTTTGTGGGTCTGATATCCACAAGAATACTATGATAAACACTGTAAAACCTCATGTTGAAGACAACCAAGGCTTCCTCTTCCCCTCTCCTCAAGTCATTAAACTCAAACCAGTATTGATCAAGGGACTTGTTCTCACCCCAACACTTTAAAAATTTATGGCATAGCTCGGTCTAGGAGCCAATAGAACCGACTTCCATACATCTAAACCACACAACAACATATCCATACAAAGAGTGTGAGAACAACCTCATGGTAACATCCTCATGAACAATCTCGAACTGGTCAAAAAAATTCTCAAACCCCCCAAGTGCCTCTCGCCTGTAATATGATCCTCCCCAGAAAACCGAGGAAAATACTCAAAGGAATAAAAGAGGATAAGGATGAAGGTCAAGTGGTAGCCTTAAAGGCTTAACCAACTTATTTCTGATTTTAAATTGAAAAGAAGTGCTCTGATCATGAGGATTAACGAGTTGATGGCAAGGCTCATCAAGAAAAACGGAGGGTAACAAGATTTAATAAGACTGTGAATTATTTTCAACCTCCTCAGGGCTAGAAGGGTGATCAATTTCAAGAGGAGATGCACTACATATCTCACTTTTATGAATAGGCAGAGGTGAAGACACGAGATCAGTATCTACAACACAAGAAGAGGGCATGTTTTCTTCTTCCAAGGATGGATAAATAAAGGAAGGCCTATTATCATCCGAATAGACGAAGCAGAGGATAATCCTCTTTATATGTGAAGGGAAAGAGAGAAATGAACTGATAAAAAAGAACATAATTTCATGAATAAAGCTCATAAATTGATACATGGTCTTCCCCTTCGGTATGGTCATCTTTCTGTCAACAAGATCCTCCCCGATGGAGTCTTCAATTGTGGAGTTGCTAGGTGCAAGTTGTAATCTTCAATGTTTCTGATGTCTGATGCACCTTCAGAATCAGAATCTCGTTGTCGTTCTATCCCAGCGAAAAGTCTTCAATTCATTCCTCGAAAATGGTGCCAAGAATGTTAGCACTTAAAGTCACCCTCAGACCACGGGAGGATAAGAGCAGTACCCATCAAACTTTTTGGTGGATGTTGGTTTTATATGAGTGGAGGTCAATGGACAAAACTCAATATATGAATGATGTTCAACACAAAACTGGAAAAGAAATGCACAGGGAAGTGAGGGCCACAACTAACTTCAGTCAGTGAATTGAGTTTGAGTGTGAGCAGAGGGAAGAATTAGTAAGAAAGGTGGACAAGACTGCTATGGTCATCAGGCCTTCAAGCAGCTTGGAGAAGAAAAAATCAGACTCAAGATCACTCTTAAGCTCAAGCTTCAGACACTGAAATATGTCCAAACAACACAGTCACAGCAACACAATGATCAAACCTACATCACCATGCAGCTACACAAACTTGACTAGATCCTCCATGCTTGAGCCATTCAGTGTAAGAGGGAAAAAAAACAAGCAAGTTGACTAAAAATTATCACGATACTGCTTCAATCATACCTACATTACAACAACATAACAACCCTCGACTGGATCCTCCATGCCCGAGGGTTTTAGCACAGTTTTTACAAAGAGATGAAAAGAGACTGACTTCTATTAATTTGAAAGTATCAAATCTTATACATAACTAGAGAATATTTCTGGCATCAAAACATTACAAAATAGGGATCTCTTCTCAACCAATTGATGACCATAAAAAAATATCAAAAATACTTATTTATACTCAGAACAGTCCCCGACTCTCAAGAGAGTGATCTGATCACTACATTCAAAACTTTGCGTCTGAGCAGTCTTCTGTCAGACTATGCATGTATCCCTCTATCAGACGCGAGCTCAGATCAACATGGGTCTGCAGGAGAATCCACCCATGGGGGTACCTCGGGTTGACAACTCTATTTTCCACGGTCGACTCCTCCATACTTTTTAATTACTCAGTAAGTCTAGGTTTCAACAACCAGCTCCATTTTCATTAACTGCCTTTTCTAGGGATTGAGATGTGGCTTAATGCCCAGGGGGTGGCCACATGCTGCTCTCGGATAGGACGCTATATAAACACGTGATTGTGGGGCTACTTAAAGGTGGTTTGGGTTCACACCACTTTTGAGCCAACAATCCACCACCTTTTTCCCATATTACTTTTTTCAAACCACGGTTTCAATTATCGGACCACTCAAGAAAATTATCGCCTGAGCACATAGGGTCCCTACAATGGACTTTGGTCATCGATCTTGTGATCTTGGGTGAGGATTTACGATCAACGACTCAAATATTCCCTCTTCAGATCAATGGATCAGATCTTCCCTTTTTGAATCGACGACCGAGATATGTTTCATGATTCGGGCTTCGAACTTTTCAAACCTAAAACCTCCTTTGTCTTCTGTTGCTTTTACCTGAAGCGAAGGATCTGGTGACGCATGGCTCCTACTGATCGACAACTGAGATGCTTTTCGGGTCTCCGGGCTCCAGGAAAATCAAATATCAAATCTCGCTTACCTTCTGTGTTTTTTACCCGGAGTTGTCGATCTATTGACGTGAGTTCGCTTCAATCAACAGCTCTGCTCCTGCTTCAAGAATTTGACCCCTTCAACCAGATAGACGGCCCTTCTGCTCCCTTCTCGATCAACAATCGAGAGCTACTTTGGGTCTTCGTGCTTTTCCCCCCTTTTCTTTCCTCCGGAGCTCTAGATCTAGCACTGCGTGTCCATTTGAATCGGACGACTGAGACTTACTCCGGGCCTTCAGGCTTCGGGTGTTTTTCATGGCGCTATACTTCATGCAATTCTAAAACTATGAATACCTGGGGGCCACTAATCTAATCCTCACAGGGGACTCCACTGTTGCAAAACTAAGCCCGCCAGTTTTTATTGTAAGTCCGAAATGAGCTGCTCTGCATGCTACGCTCGGACGCTTCCTGTGCAGACCATGAACTTGGACGACCTGCTGTCCTTGACAACTATATGTGATAACACTTTCAATGGTGAAATATTTGATATTGGATGAGGAGGATTGAATACTTGACATGGGTTTTGAGCCTCAAATTTGTATAATAATGGAACAA
Source organism: Picea engelmannii (assembly GCA_009831015.1). Classification (NCBI taxonomy): domain Eukaryota; kingdom Viridiplantae; phylum Streptophyta; class Pinopsida; order Pinales; family Pinaceae; genus Picea; species Picea engelmannii. The sequence goes on along the minus strand of ML782322.1, from coordinate 996,386 downwards.
ATGGGGAACATATCATTGACATGATTACATATACGTTTAGTGCAAAATGGAATAACAAGGTTACCACTTATAAATTCTAATAGAATAATCACATGGCACTTTACTCATCCATTTAATGCATCATTTTGTGGCATTTTATTTATGGCTTTGATGATGTAATTATGTGCATGTATAATTAAATCATTTTCTCATTTGTCTATATATGGATTTAATGTTCATATATATGGATTCAAAATAATGTAATGCACTAGCTTGAGTGGTTGAGTGATTTGACATTTTCCGAGGAGAGGAGCTCTTGTGGTCAACCCCCAAGTAGATTGTCATTTTTATTTGCCTCACTCAATGTCCCTACCAAATCAGTAACTAATGAATTTACACTATATACAATATGCAAAATGTAGGTAAGTGCCCTGGAGATTTATCTACTAGATTTTCATTGGAAATATCATATATATGTGTGTGGAGGCAGATTAATCAACCAGATTCAACCTCATCATATCCTAGTGATTTCATTCTGAAATCAAAGACATGATACTAGATAACAAAATTGTCCATTCCAACATAAGAAATCTGAATTTGATCAAAGAATGATATGAGTTTCATTACAAGGAAAAAAGAGGACTAAGAGGAACCTAATGCAGACCCAAAATAATTTTCATTAAATGCATTCCCTCACTACTTTGAACTATTTCTCGTCTCAAACTAGCCACATAATAAGAAGACAATACAACAATCATGAATATGCCCATAACTATTTCCAACCCGCAACCTTATTCCCCTACTGCAAACATAGTTAAACTATAAGTATTTCCAACCTGAAACCTTATTCCCCTACTGCAAACATTGTTAAACTATGTTTCGATCACATTCCTCATTCTAATCTATATGCACAACTGCATTTGGAAGAGGGAATAACCAATTGATTTTGACTTCTAGGTTGAAGTAGTGATAACTTCCATTGTAAAGGAAATAAGGTGTTGCTTTTCGCAGAGGTTGGAATCAATTTTTTATCTACAATTATATTCTTCTATTTGTTGGTAAAAGAAGTATGAAGCATAGGTCAAGCTGGGAATTCGGGTCTAGCCATTCTATTTATTTATTTATTTATTAATGAAGTTTGTGAATTATTTTAGGAAAAAAAAATAAAGACAATAAAAAAAATGTGTCGATCTATTCCTACTTAGAATTTGGGGCCAACCTGTGTAACCAAGGATTAGAGTCGTCTTGTGGGAAGGAAGGGGTTTAGGGCTAACCCATTCTGAACATCAAATCCTGGGGCTGACCTATGTTGTGGCTTGTCAATTGAGATTGAAAGAACTATAGCAATATGCATTTCACGTGCATTGCCAACAGTGGTTCAGTCTCTATGGTTACTAACTCCAATTTCCTCTTTGAAGCAAGATTTTGTATGGTCGTGATTCATGAACAACCTCAAACCATTATCAGATAAAATGAATCCTTATTCACAAGATTTCCTTGTTAATGTCATGTTATGAACGTGAAGCTAATCCCGTATTTTTCTTTAGCATGTTGAATGCAATTTTTTTTAATTTTTTTTTTTATATCATAACATGAAATGTTTCTATAACATATGGAAGTATCAAGTGCTTAGTGTTTTTGAGAAGGTATTGCATTGGGAGATAAGATATTTCCAGGATGCAGCCAGAAACTATCTGAAACACTGATTTGACTTCTCCAAAGGCTCAGAAAAAAAAAACTGAAAAAGGCCATAAAATTTTTTCTACTAACCAAGACCAAAATGTTTTTTATTCTTAGGTGGTTGAACAAATGTGTACAATCTAGGAGCTGAGAACAGAGATTGATCCCATCTCTTATAGGTCAACTTGTAGTTGGTAGTACAAACTTTTGGTGTAGTTGCAAGTTTTATTTCAAAATTTGTACTCATTTTATGGGATATGCCTCCAATGCTTTCATGATAGGACTGAGGTTATTATATACACGATTTTTCACTACTTTCCTTTTCTCTGTGCATTTTATTTCTCCTAGATTAAATTTGTATGTCACGAACCTGGTGGAAATTCCCATACACAACAACATGCATGCAATTAACAAATAGATGAACCAGAGATACTAGAAACTTGTCCTTTTTGGTGGAGATGATCTATGACATTTCCACTAGACCTTTTTGGAACAATGAAAAAAATTGAAATGGATGTGGCAAGGCAAGTATCAAAAGCATTAAAGGGTGCATGTACTCAATGTAACAAAGTGCAGAGAAAAAAACGTGAATTTGGGTGTTTATGTGCTGGAGATTCATAACATATTTCCACAGAGATAAATATGCAATCATGGTCTGTATGCACTGGATGCTGCAACATGAAAGATTGAATCGCTTGTTTATAATTTTATGAGGATTTCCTCTTTTTATTTATGTTATTATCTTCCCAGAATATAAATGTTAGTTACCATACTATAATTATGTAGTCGAGTCTCTAGTATATCAAATATCTAAGCACATATGTGATGACAAAAAACTTCAAAGAAGATTGATGAACCTATGTGAAGATAGATTTATTGGCTGCTTATTTAAGAAGTGGTTACAACTTTGTTAACTTGAAAATTGTGCTATCTTGACTTGTAAATTGAGCCCTAGAAAACAAAAAAAATGAAAATTGAGCTTGAGCTCTAGAAAACACCCAAAAAACAACAAATGAAAATGGAGCTTGAGCCCTACCAAAACAACAAATGAAAATTGTTTTCTCGAGCCATAGAAAACAACAAATAAGAAAATAAAGCATGTATATAACCACCAATTTAAAAACAAAGCATGTATATAACCCCCAAGGATCATAGTAGTGTATATGTCATAGTATAAATCACCATATAGATCCTTGTATGGTGCACGACCTTTAAGCCTCTTTCCTCTGTATAGGTATATATGTAGTTATGTGAAATATCATAAATCCTACCTAAGCATGGCTATTCAACTTTCCAGACTGAAGGCTCATAGCCTTCAAGAAATAGGTCTACTAATATCTAACTAGATTACCCCATTTCTGGTGTCATTTTGAGAGAGGATGTTGTTCAAATTCGGCATCTAAAATTGAAATATTCCAAATATGCAATTTGGACATTTCAAAATTGTAGTTTTGCAATTTGGACATTTCAAAATTGCAGTTTTGCAATTTGGACATTTCAAAACTGCAGTTTTAATATTATTCATGGCTTCTAAATTAAGTCAAATTGTAAAATTCTTTGTCTGTTGAATTCCACCAAGACTACTATAAATGGGTAGCCATGGAATCTACTACAAAGTACATGGTGCATTTTTTAAGCATATAGCTTACATCTACGTCAAAATACCCAATGCATTTTTCAAGCATATAACTTACATCTATGGCAAAGTACCTGGTGCATTTTTCAAGCATATAACTTCCCTATGTAGGAATTGCGATGAGTGTGGGATGAGAATAGTTACTACTCTCTTCTCCAAAGATAATGACTTGTCAAATCAAAAAGAAGAAAAAAATGTAAACCCATTTCGTAGAAGGCATTGCTAATTGATCTACTTTCCGTAAAAGTAGACAAGTAATAAGATGCTTCAATGTTCATTCATAATGTGCATGACTCAGAACCAACTAATTTGGAAGATGATCCCTTGGTGAGTCAATTGTTTATTAGTTTTGTCCCTTCCCTAATCTTTAGATGTTGTGACACCGACATTTCCATAGACTCATCATTATTTAATCTTAGCTACACTTTTCTTACTAGGGATAGGGAACCTAAAAAAAAAAAAATCCAAAAACGAGATGCCTGTTAAAATCTCGTTTACAAAAGATTAAACGAAGGTTAGGAGGTATACCCTTTGCACAAGTTTTCTAATTATAAACAACCTGTAAAAACCCAAAAGAGACAGATCCATCCAATACCTTCAAAGATGTCATTCCAGACCTCAAACACCAGTGAGAGTGAACGCAATACCGACAAGGGGGGACATCGAAATTAAGACCCCCCTCAGGGATTCAAAGAGAAGAGTGTCCGGTATCAACCAATATACATAATCCATAGGGACTACGTTGTTGGAAACACCTACCACACTTAGAGGGGGGGGGGTGAATGAGTGCGGGGCTCTTTTTCCCAAAACTTCCCTCTTACACAAAAATCATTAGTTAGCATTCAACATTTTACTCATTACTCATTGATGTCATTTATAACCAGTTAGATGTGAAAACATATCAACAACATATATCAACAATATATCATCAACAAGTCATCACCACAAGGAACACAAAGAACACAAGATGTATGTACAATTTTCTTTTTATTACAGACTACAATCCTTGGGGTTTTTCAGCAACAACTAAATAGAGTACAACTCTACAAGAGCACCATCTCTACCATGCAAGACTCAACTTACACACTTAGCACCAACTGAGATGAGGCAACAATCCTCAACAAATATCAATCTGCAATAGGTATGTGACCTATCGGTAGTGCATCACGCGTATGTACGCACCCTACCAGTAGTACAACCCTCGTGTATATGCACCCAAGCAGTACTACAACCTGCATATACGCTCCCATACAGTACTACATCATGCGTATACCTTTTGAGCTATTAGGGTTTATCCTTCAAGATCAACTCAGATCCTCTGTAACCAATTTATCATTCTCTTTTGTTTCTCACTATCCAAACTAACCACCAGCCAGTCACAACACAACCAAGCTGTAACACCCTGTTTCCCCCAGATTGTAAATATAACTGAACTGGCCAAGGACTATGGAAAAACTCATAAGTATGAATATGTGCTGTAAATGGACCTGCAGGAAGAGGTCAATGAATGTAAATGATAGTTTGAATTTATTACA
>ML782322.1:972738-990198 GCA_009831015.1 Picea engelmannii | reverse complement strand
TCTTCCCGTGAGGGATTTCACCATAAGGGGACCACTTTGGAGTTCATCCATTTGTGCACCTTATCAATCATGATAAGACAATAATGAATCATCTATACATTTTTCCAACAATGCATCATATATCAATGCAACCACATCGATCCATCTTCATCATGTATCAATGACAACTCATTGATCCATCTTCATCACATCAATGACAACTCATTGATCCATCTTCATCTATGAATTCTCATCAAGGACAATACATATTACATCAATCATCAATCAAACAATCCTTTGACATCAATCATTCACTTGACATCAATCAATCAAACCATTGGCCTCAATGACAACATGATCCAACATACGTCACATGCAACCGATGAACCAATAACTGGCTTTGAATTTTTTAAGCTATTGTCTAAACCACTGTATCCTTTCTTATGTTTTCCTCTATGTTCTATGGAAGCATACTTAGAAACAAATCTTCCCTTTACATTGACTCTCTGATAGGTATTACTGGGGAGGCGAAGACTTTGTTAGAATTGTTACCCATGAGGGCACCCATCACCTTTGATGCCGACACGAGTAATACATGCAAAGTTCCACTGTGGTTATTTAATTAATTACAAATTAGATACAAATTCAATTTAATTACACAAATTATACCTGGACATGTTTGATGCCATGTGCCAACCTTTAATTTAATTAGAGACAAATTAATTACATACAAACTGACCTAGATTAATTTAAATAGATGTAAATCACACCTAAATTTGTTTGTTGCCTCTTGCCTACCATGCTGCAAATCCTAACATGTGGTTAACCATGCGGGTTGCAGTCAAAATGGCATCTACAACGTACATTGAACAACACCACCATCAAAAGGAAATTTCCATGCACCTTCCCTCCTGAACCTTAACAGAATAGTTCCCTTGAAATCTATAGCACTAATTGGGCATGTTGAGATTTGTAGAGCTCCCATTCTCAACGGCTAATATCGTACATGGAGATAATACCCAGGCATAAACTATATTGTAAAGGGAGTTATGTCCCATCCCAACAATTATATGGTACATGTGTTCAGGATGGATACCAACATGAAACACTTCGACTCTTTAAGGGCACTACGCAAAACTAATAAAAATGCCCAAAGACAAAAGAAAAAAGGTTTATAAGATTCACATCGATTAGCGCCACTTTTGTTATATCATGTTCAGAAACCCTAAATCCCTCCAAATACCAACCAGATTGGCAGTTCCTCAAACATTTTAAACGGTAATTTCTATCCAACTTTAACAAAATATTGAATTCTATGTGGTTTACGAGGGTTTTATTCTTTATGCAAACATAATTTAACATAATGGATTTTTGGTAGTGGTCTTTAGGATATTGTTTTTACATATTTTGTAGAGTTATGGTGGGTTGATATGGTTAAATATAGCTATATTTTTGCACAAACTTCCTTGGCCATGGTGCCCAGGGTTTATAAGAATACTTAATTTACTAGATTTTGTGAGATAGTCATAGGTAAAGTTCATTTTGTCTGGAGGTTCCACCTCAGAGGATAGTAGTTGAATTCCCCACAGCTGGGCCATTTAGGTTTGGAGATTAACAAACAAGAAAGTTGCAGACGTATACCAATGCCTCGTTGTCTATTTATCTCACATTATACTCATTTTTTTCATTGGGGGTGATTACGCTTCATGCAAACAATTGGCTCGTATGGCTATCTAATTCCCACATAGTTGTTTCACGCAATCAGAGTTGCTAGGTTTGGAAATGGCTCTGCCGGGAGAAGTTTCTACATGAACTTAATTATTAATATTTGTGGCCATCTCTCGATCATAACAATACATGTGTTTTCCAACAGACCTTGTAGTTTTAGTTGCATGAGTCTGGAGGGATTTGTGCTGGACAAGTGGACAATGTTGAAGATTCAACTACATCTTTTTCGCCTATAATGACAAAGAATTGATGCCAAAAATTTAAAAAAAATTGGAAATATATTTTGTTGTAACTGTTATGGTCACAAAGATTTTGGAGTTTTTCTTGTTACAAAGATTTTTAATATTTTTTTTTCTAAACTTTGGAATATACAATCATCTGGCATACAATTTTAATGGCTTACAATATTATATTTTATGTGTACATGAATCTTAACTGGCGTGAGGCTCATTCAACCAATAGGAATGGATGTGAATATCTCGAGATTCAAAGGCGTTTAGGTTTAGGTTTTTTACACATTATAGAACTGATAAAAATGCCTAGAGCCCTAAGAAAAAAGGTATGCACTTGATCCTAATAAGTCACAACTTTGGGGTCTAACTTAGACTTAAAGGATACAGTTTGGCTGCTGAAACCATGGTTTTGAATTGTTCGTTTGCTTCATGTAATAGTGCATGCAGATGATCGAGAGGTTATCATGAACTCATATATGAAAGGGTCTTAGGAGAGTCATGTGTTGAGGTTCTCAAAAGGGATTACAGAAAACAAAAGGTTGGAACCTTGGAACTAGAAAGTGATTGTTTTTTTCTCATGATTCATACTTCCTTTTACACTAAGTGGTTGCTCCAAGACAGTAGCCACTCTGTCAGAGTTGGGATACAGAGTGCCATTAAAAACATTTTGAAACCAAAATTAACAAATAAGTAGTCTTTTCCTGTGATAGTTAAATGTATGCATATTGAATTTATTAACAAATTATCAAAAGAATAGGCATCATTTACAAATAGATTATTGGAGAGGGAACACACATTTGTTATGCACATATTTCTAACTTGCACTTTTTGGTTTGTTCATGCCTTCTCTTTATTTAATAGGGGCATTAAAAGTCACTTCGGCAAAGGTTCAAAGATCTGCAACTTGACTTTTGGTCCTTTCCACTTGCAATGCAAAGGTGATGCTACTTAAATTGATTTTAAAATCTCTATTTTTTTTAGGGAAAATTAGGACAAATAGGAGGAAAATACTAAGTAAATACAAAGTAAATCAATAAATGCACTATGGAATTTCTCAAAGCATTCAGGGAACTAAAAATTACTTGCAAACAACAAACAATAACAATAATCGGGAATAAAACTTACTAAACAACAAACATTAAGAGTAATTAGGAGTAAAACTTACTAAACGGTGACTAGGAATAAAACTTATTATTTCGAAATAGTAAAAACTTAATGGTATTTCAACCTGGCAGAAATAGTGGCAACCAAGGAACCAATGAAGCAACGATGAATCAATGTGTACTTTGGTGTTCATATGATGGTCCTAGAACTCAACTGCATTGCGAATATATAAGGAAGGAGAAATATGTTAAAGAAGTCATGATGGCAGTGACGGTGGGTGCTCAATATTGCCAAAATTCACCGCATACACAGATTGTCTGACTTACCGACTTACCCTTATGAGATTGTCTGACTTACCTTTCATCACTGAATAGACATAAATTTAATGACAACAATAAATAAATGCATTGTGATCCTCACTAAAGTTTGGTTGTACAAGATTTGCAAAAATGCATTCTATCAGGTTCTATTATTGACCTCAAAAAGAGCACAAATGAAAATTTAATACACATAAAACTTAAGCTATGTAAACAATGAAGATAATAAACATATAATGGACTCCAAACTTAGGATATGTAAACGTTCAAAAAAGATACGTAAATGCAAAAAAAAAAATATAAACACATAAAAAAGAATTGCATAATAAAACATCAAAATTATTAACCAATAAAAAATAAAATAAAATATTAAAAAAATAATTATTCTCTTTCTCCTACATACAACTTTGAAGAGCATAAAAAAATATATCTAGTCAACAACAAAGTAATTAAAAATCAACACTCTAACGAACGCTAAAATCCTGACCTTTGACAGGAACTTTTGTGACAACATCCCTTCCCTAATAGATTATGTTTCCTTTGAAAGAAAGAAACATTCGCATAATAAAATATATAATGAGTGGTCTCTCAATGAAGAGCATCATAAAGGGTAACCACATATTCGCAATCCATTAAATTATTTGTTATTTTCAAGAGTTGTGATTTACTTTGATACCTTATGGTATGGTTTGGTTTCTATACTTTCAAATGGAGGTTTTTGAATTATGTGTCGCATTCAAATCTCTATTTTATCTTTACCCATTACTCGCGTACTAGGAGAGTCCCCACCCACACATGACCACCTCAATCATTAGCCCATGCTAATGTTTTTTAATCAAATAGGAAGAAGACACGTCAAAACAGAAACAAGACACGTCAGCAGAACAAGAAGCATGGTGGAAAAGCGAAGGAATATTCTTTACATCGATACCTATTTTGTTTTTTAATGGAAAAAATATCTTTATAACAATCATGTAGTTTAAAAAGAAATTTCCATGCAATTTCATATAACAATAATTATATGCATATTATATATTTAAATAATAATAAAACTTGTCATGAGAATACATTTAACAAAAGGTTAAATGGTGGTCTCACACACCCCTTTCTACCCTCCCTCATACTCAATGGGAACCCTTAAAGTTAATAGGGGAAGGTGGGAAACTTCACCTATTGGCTCAAATGCAATATGTTGACCCAATATGTTAAATTTAAGACAAAGGAATGAGTAGTCTATGATTGATTGCTTTCTCTACAATTTGCAATTACTCCCTCCTATTCTATATTTTAACTGAATTTTACAAATCAATTTGTTTATTTGAATTAATTTTAACTTTAATAATTAGCAACATTATTTGACAATGCCATATATGAGGGTGAGGGTGAGGGTGAGGGTGAGGGTGAGGGTGAGAGAAATGTATAAGCAAATATGAGAGAAATGTATCAGTAAATATGAGAGAAATGTATAAGATACTATTCTATACTTAAGTGTTCATTGAGTATGTTGCATACTTCAATTTGTTTTCATTAACAACTTGAAGGCCCACACATAAGAGGTTTTACCATATTCAAAGAAAAAGAGAGATTGTTATTCACATGAGATTGTTACTATGAATGATGAAGGTATTAATTATGCATTTTTTAGGGAGGGGTTTTGTCCAAAACTTGGTTGTCCTAAATCATTGGGTTTGAGATGATCATTTTTAGCTTACATTCCTTCCAAACCATCTGCATGTTACACCACATGTTTTTATGCTCGTCAATTAAGATCTCTCCTCATTTTCTATTTCACCTCATTTTATGTTCATCATTTCGAAGATTCTTTGGCTTGCCCTCTGGCCCGCTCAATTTGCTAACTCATTCATCAAGAAGGGAAGCCTAAAAGTTTCCATGGAGATAGGGTAGTTGGAAATAGTTGGTGACTATCGATTTGGCTATGGTTCACTCTAATCAAAACTACCAGTGAAGCCATTGCTCACCTGACATGAGGGTGAGGAAGTTGAGAATAATCTGTCAGATCTAATTCAATGATGGCCAATTAGATCATGAATCTGAGAACGGTTTCAAGAACATGAGTCCTCCTCGTCAATATTGCCAGTGGCTATACATAGGAACACTCCATCGAGGAACATCTAGAGGGTGATTTTTTTAGGGATGCAACTTGAGGGTGGTAAGTTTGAAGAAATTTCAAAAAGTGAAGGAGGAAACATATGTGAATGGATTGTGATTGATCATAAATTTATCTTTGTTTTTCAAAGTTTTATATTAGGTATCGAATTTGATTAGTTTTTCTAAATATTTAAATATATTTATTCGTCATTTCCTTGGTTGACCGACTTGAAGTCTTATTCTAGATCCAATCACAACTTCTTGCGATTGGAGAAGTTCTTTAATGCCTATAGGTTTCAAGATTAATTGTATATTTCCTTTATGTTGGCATTTGGCATTGTCATTAAAAATATAGAAACTCCACCCTCCACCTCAAAGAGTTTTCATCCTGCACTTCCCTCTATCCATTGCCCTAGCCTCACATTTATTCATCCTATTATAGTTCCAAATACAAGCATTGAGCCCCAACTTTATAGTCGAATGGCTTTTAGAAAAACTAGTTGAAAGTAGGCCAACGATCCACTTAGTAAATATCAAATTGCAATTGAAACTACAAAATCAATTGCTAAATTAATACCTTCAACCAGTGACAATACATATGTTCCAAATAGGAATACACATGTATAACCTATAAAGGTAGGGGCAAAGGCATAGTTAGTACCAGTACCACATGTTTCTTCCTATCTATATTGATTTCAATTCTTCATCCATTGCAAGTGGGAATTCAACAGGGCCAAAGACACAATGAGATCTTCGCTATTGGCCAAGGAGATAATGTGCAATAAGGTCCTAGCTACATGGCTCTGGTATGTTGCATTTATCTGTTGTGTTATGTCTCTCTATCATATGCATTTCTCTTTCTCACTATATGTCCCATAACTAAAGATTTAAAAGACTTGCAATCTTACACGAAATTTCAAAAAATATGATGACAATATCAACTTATCATTTACAACTCAAATATAGAGACCAACCTACAAATTTGAAACAAATATATTCATTCTTTTTAGGAAAATATAGAGAGAAATTAGATATCCAATGATAATCACTATCTACATTTGAGGTTCTTGGAAAGATTCTTAGCAACATAGATTTGTCACTTCAAGAAAATGCATTTAAAGCCAACACATGAAATCTAATTGAAGTATTTATACCTAATGAGAGGTTCAATGGAAAACCTTGCCTCTGTAAGCTCCTTTCCCTTAGCCTCCCAAACCTTAGAAATAACCAAATTCCTATTTGAGGAATGGCCACATCCAAATGAAAATGGAATTCAATTCAAAAAATGAAAATTGGGAATAGGAGCTCCAAATGCAAATCAATCCCATCATTCATATATCCTACAATGTCATCGTGGAATTCATTTTCTACTTTTCATATTAACTTACTACATCATCTATAGGTAGAAACCAACATCTCTAGCTAGGAACCAACACTTATCTAATGTAATATTGAAAGAGTAAAGAGTTTATGTAGATCCAAAACCAAACCCTTGGTTGGGGGCCATGAAGCATTTATATATCCAAGTTGATAGTTGAAGCCAATTCCTTAAATTCTTTTGCAATATGCCTCTTCGAGAGAACCCTTTGCCCCCATTCCTCTTGCAACCAAACCTTAAGCGACATCACCAAGGCTTCCAAACAATGGCATCATTTCTAGCAAACAATGAAAACATAGTTACAAACCAAATTAGTCAAATCATTCTCCATATATACATCATAAATGTAGGCGATTAGCAGAGCCTATGACTTTGGACACCTCCCTACACCAAGCTTATTCCAAGTGATGGGTGTCGAAGAAGTCACCCACAAAAAACTTATCTCTTATGGCACTGCGACCAAAGAAAACTTCATAGAACTTATCACCAAAATCACACCAATTGTACTTTATACCTTTAACAAGATCAACGACTCTCCCTAACAATGATGACATCTCCAACAACCAATAAAAACACAAATACATACCAAATTCATCAAACCATTCTCTAAATACACATTAGAAAAAATGTGGATAACTAACCAAAAAAACACATAATTTTGGCCACCTCTTCAATCAAGCAAGTACATAATTTTCCTTTTACTAACAAAGTTCAAGTGTGAATATAAATATTTAAACACTAAAAACAAAATATGCAAAAATGATAAAAGTAATTACATTCAATCCAAGGAACTCGTGCTTTCGGCCACCTTTGTAAACTATAACTTTTGGTTTATAGAACTCATGATGTGAGGAATACAAACAACACCTTATTTGTACATTCCGAGTGCTATACCTTTCGATTTCGAAGTGAAACGATTAATGGAGTTTCAATTCCATACATGTATCCAAAGTCTCATATAACAAAAGCATTACATGAGTTCCTATTCAATACTCTTATCCAAGTTTTAAATCGAATTCTATATTTTGATATTTCAAATTTCTCTTTTCTAAATTTCCAAATGTGTGTATTCAGTTTTTTAATATTTCAAATTTCTCTTTTCTAAATTTCCAAATGTGTGTATTCAGTTTTTTAATAGGTTAGAGGCACTTTGATGGCACCTAATTTGGTGATCTCATCGTTCCATTATTAGAAAAGTAAAGCATTTACAAATACAATTAAAACAAATTAAAATTTACTATTGCATGACTTACATCTCTCCCAGCAGAGAATATGGCTAGTGACTATATTACATGGCTAGTGAATATGGCATAGAGTTTGAATATATCACATACCCAAATTCCCACATTGTGTTTTTTTTGAACTTGAAGTTTTAAAATTTACTATATTGCATGGCTTATATCTCTCTAAGCAGAGAATATGGATAATGACTATATTACATGGTTAGTGAATATGGCATAGAGTTTGGTTAGATTGCTATTCTTCTAGATCACATACCCAAATTCCCACATTGTGTTCTTTTTGGACTTGAGTATTAGAGCATTCACAATAGTAATTAACAATTTCAAATATCTTAAAGTATTTGTAATTAACAATTTAAAGTACAAATATAGAAGGATATCTTCATGGTCAGTCTGGGTCTGCCTTCAATTACCTAGGTTTTCATGGCAAGGGATTTATTCAAGACTTCCCATGCATGCATGTTTAGTTCTTCTTTGGAAAAGAAAGCAAAGATGTGTTGGCTCGATTCGTTGTTGGTGTTGTATTTGTAAATGTGGAAAACACAAATATCATAAGCCAAGCATAGTCACACCGAATTAAAAGACACAGGGATTTACGTGGTTCACCCAAACATTGGGCTACACCCTCCAGGCAAAGGTATCAGTTGTCTTATTATTCAAATCATGGAGATTACAGCAGCTCACTCACACTCCTCATCTGCCTCTACGGGCTTACATAAATAATGAACATAAATAGATTAGTTACATAACTATTTTCTAAACTTGTGTGTTCATACCAAAATTGGTAGATTTGGTTGAACGGACTACTACAAAATAGGCTCCACTAAATTTGCTCATATCCTCTGAATCTGGGAAATTCGTTGGCATATTCAACAATCTCCACCTTGACAACAATTAACCTGATACCTTGCTCCCTCTTTTTGTTCATCACCTTTTCTGCAAGCCAAGAGAAGCCAAACACCATCGTAGCTTCTCTAACAGTACTGGTTTTGTGAACATGTCTGCGCAGTTCTCTTTTGTATGCACTTTCTCAAGAGAGACTCCACCTTCATCAATGACCTGTCTCACAAAATGGTACTTGATAGGTGTATGTTTTGTTTTACTCTGATAGGCTGGATTCTTAGCCAAGTCAATAGCACTTTGACTATCACAAAGTAACTTTACTTTGTCCTGCATCCTTCCAAACTCACCAAACAAATCTTTCAACCAAACTGCCTCTTTGCAAGCATGTGAAGCAACTACGTATTTTGCTTCTATAGTGGATAAAGCAACAATGTTCTGTAGCTTTGACATCCAACTAATAGCTCCACCTGCAAGAGTAAAGACATACCCTGAAGTCGACCTTCTCTTGTCCAAATCACCTGCAAAATTAGAATCAACATATCCACAGACTAACTCACGACCACTGTTATAGGTGATATAGTAATCACTTGTGCCTCTCAAATACCGAAGCACCCATTTCACTGCTTCCCAATGCTATTTAACTAGATTTTCCATATACCTGCTGACAACCCCAACTGCATGTGAAATGTCTAACCTTGTACTAACCATCACATACATTAAACTTCCTACTGCATTAGCATATGGTATTCGAGACATATATTCCTTTTCTTCTTTTGTACTAAGACATAAACTTGAAGAAATATTAAAATGGGAAGCCGACGAGACCGAAACTGGTTTCACATCGTTCATACCAAACCTCAAAAGTATCTTCTCAACATACTTCTGTTGTGACAACCAAAGCTTACCATTATTCCTGTCTCTGAATATCTCCATGCCCAAAATCTGCCTTGCTGCTCCTAGATCTTTCATATCGAACGTCCTAGCCATCTGAGCCTTTAACTTGTTGATCTCAGTTATTCTTTTGTTTGATAAAAACATATCATCAACATACAATACTAAGATAATGAATATTCCATTATTCAATTTCTTAAGTAGACACAATGATCATACTCACTCCTTGTATAATTATGGCTCACCATGAAAGAGTCAAAATTCTTGTACCATTGTCTGGGTGACTACCTTAGACCATACAATGATTTCTTGAGCCTGCAAACAAATTTCTTGCTACGATTTTGAACGAACCCTTCAGGTTGTTCCATGTAAATTTCCTCATCCAAATCTCCATGTATGAAAGCAGTCTTAACATCTAGTTGCTCCAACTCCAAATCAAGTAAAGAAACCAATGCTAACACACTTCAAATTGAAACAATCTTAAGAACTCGTGAAAAAATCCCATGAAAGTCAATACCTTCTTTCTGAGAATATCCTTTCGCAACCAGCCTTGCTTTGTACCTTTCCACCTTATCATCAACACCCTTCTTCATCTTGTAGACCCACTTGCAACCTACAATTTTCCTGTCTCTTGGAAGTTCTACCAGGTCCCATGTGGCATTCCTCTCTAATGCCTTCATTTCATCCTTCATTGCTTCTTTCCATTTATCACTGTTAGAACCCTTTACAACTTCCTGATAGCATGACGGTTCATCATCATTAGTACTTAAAGAAATTGAAGAAACAAAATCATCATACCTTCTTGGAGGATTTCTGACCCGCGTAGACCTCCTTAGGGAAGTTTGTGTCTCATCCACATTCTTTTGATCGTTATCATCAACAATGTCTTCCTTTGCAGAAAACTCTTCATGAACATCTTCAGAAACTTGTTCATGTTCACTTTCATCTGTATTTAAACTAGTTTCAAACTGAATCTGTTGATACTTAGGTACTTCTTCCTGTTTCATTTGAACATCTACATCTGATTTGATGAGAGTTAATTCATCAAATATCACATCTCTATTAATGGTGATCTTGTGGGAAGTAGGATCCCACAACCTGTACCCCTTAATACCATCACCATATCCAACAAAGATAATCCTTTTTTATTTTGGATCTAATTTAGAACGTTGATGTTTCAGAATTAGAGCATAGGCTTCACAACCAAAAAATTTAAGATTAGAATAATTACAAGGGTGACCTTTCCATACCTCTTCATAAATCTTGCATTCTATTGTTGTTAATGGTGATCGATTCACTAGATAACAAGTTGTAGTTACTGTTTTTTCCCAAAGTTCCTGTTGCAAGTTGGCGTTACTTAGCATACTCTTTGCTCTTTCTAGAAGAGTCATGTTCATACGTTCAACAACTCCATTCTGCTGAGGAGTATAGGCAGTGGTTTTATGCCTATCAATCCCAAACTCCTTTCAATAGTTCTCAAATTCCATTGACGTAAATTCACCACCATTATTAGTTCTTAAACATTTAGTGGATCTACCAGTGCTCTTTTCCACTAAAGCTCTAAACTGCTTGAAAACAATAAATACATCATCCTTTCCTTTCAACATATAGACCCAAAACTTCCTAGAGAAATCATCTATAAAAGTTACAAAATATGATGATCCTCCATATGAAATAGTAGGGGATGGTCCCCAAACATCAGAATGGATATAGTTAAGGATTCCCTCACTGGTGTGTCTTCATGTTTTAAATCTCTGCCTATTATGTTTTCCATAAATACAGTGCTTGTAGAAATATAACTTTAAGGACTTTAGACTAGGAAGTAACTTGCGATCAGATAATACCTTTAATCCTTGTTCACTCATATGGCCCAAATGTTGATGCCACAGTCGAATATAATCATTGTCGTTCTCGGATACCGTTGTTGCATGATCTGACTTAGTTCTTCCTTCTAACAGAAACATGTTACCAACCTTCTTCGCTTTCATAACCAGTAGGATTCCTTTGTAGAATTTGATAACTCCACCTGCAACAATACTCCTATATCCTCTAGTGTCTAAGTATCCCAAAGAAATTAGGTTCTTCCTAAGCTCAGGTACATGTCTCACATCAGTTAGTATTTTAACAGTTCCATCAAACATCTTAATTCGAATGCTACCAATTCCCACAACTTTACATGATATATCATTTCCCATGTAAACAATTCCATCATCTATAGATTGGTAAGTAATGAACTAGTGTCTATGAAGACACATGTGATTTGAAGCACCAAAATCTAATAAAAATTGTTGATCATGACATGAACCAATACTAATTGATAAAACTTCATCAGTCATACTTGAACCTGTTGCTGAACCTGTTTCAATTGCATTTTCTTCCTTCGTCTCTTTTGGAGGGTCTTCTTTGGAGGCTTGTTGTCGCTTCCAACAATCCTTCTTCAAGTGTCCAGATTTGCCACAAAACCAGCACTTAAGCTTGATTTTTCTGCCCTTCGACTTTGACTGAGAGAAATCCCTCTAACCATGTCCTCTTTCTTTTGGTATGCCTCTGACCATCATCGCCTCAGATGTAGACGTTTCTGAATTGGTTTGTTTCCTCAGACAATAGTGCTCCAACAATAACATCAAACTCAATACTTCCTGTTGTGCTGAAACTAATAGAGGTAACAAAGTGATCCCATGATGTAGGCAAAGAACACAATAATGTAATTGCCTTATCTTCAGATTCAAATTTTACTCCCATGCTGGTCAGCTGAACTAAATGAGCATTAAAAACATTTAAATGATCAACTATTTTCATACCTTCCTTCATGCACAAACTGTATAATTGTCTTTTCAAAAAGATCACGTTCATCAAGGATTTCGTCATATATAAGCTTTCCAGCTTCGTCCATAAACCAACAATTTTCTTCTCCACAACAATGTTGAACAAAACATCATCGACCAAACACAGGCGTATGGCACTCAGTGCTCTTGCTTCGATCTCTTCCCACTCATCATCTGAAATGGTCACAAGTTTCTTTGATTTTCCCAAAAGCGCCTTCTCCACACCTTGTTGCACAAGCAGATCGTGCATCTTCACCTTCCAGATCTTGAAATTATTCTTGTCATTGAACTTCTCGATTTCGAATTCGACACTCTGAGTTTTCACCATTAGCAGAAGAAAAAAATTCCAAAAAGACACCATTGCTTATAATAACCAAGGCCCTTTTAAATAATAATGTAACCTTATACTCAAAGGTTGAATCCAAAACTTAATGGTGAAAAATATTTTTAAAGAATATTTAAAAAATATTTTATACCTTTTACCAAATCCCAAAAAATCAACCTTTTGTTTGGGTATTCTGCGAATATTTTAATATCCATGTTTAACACCATACCAATTAAAAAAACTATGTAATTTTTGTTTGGGTATTTCGGCGCTCCCATCCAGCAGGTAGAACAACGCGGTTGCAAAACCGTGTAAGTCACTACTACATCGACGCTCCCATCCAGCAGGGAGCCCAATGCTGATGCCAAAATCAACACTCCCTTCCAGTCTTCCAGCGATCAACGAACAATAAACAACCTCAAATTTCCAGTGAAGTCTTTCTAGTCTGCAGCCTCCTTATGAAATTTGACTGATGCGTGGCCTCCTCAAGCTATGATACCACTTGTTGTATTTGTAAATGCAGAAAAAACAAATATCATAAGCCAAGCATAGTCACACAAAATTAAAAGACATAGGGATTTACGTGGATCACCCAAATGTTGGGCTACGCCCACCAAGCAGAGGTATCGATTGTCTTATTATTCAAATAATGGAGATTACATCAAATCACTCACACTCCTCATCTGCTTCTATGGGCTTACATAAATAATGAACATAATTAGATTAGTTACATAACTATTTTCTAAACTTGTGTGTTCATACCAAAATTGGTAGATTTGGTTGAATAGATTACTACAAAATAGGCTCCACTAAATCTGCTCATATCTATCGAATCTGGGAAATTCGTTGGCATATTCAATAGTTGGCCCTTAACCTTAATATGGAAATACCTTCCCTTTGGTATGTGTGACATGCTTATATATACATAGTGACTAATTTTCCTTCAATTACGGAGGTATCCATGGCAAGGGATTTCTCCAAGATTCTTGTGCATTTTTAGTTCATTCTTCTTTAGTTGCACTTATCCCCAAAGATTCATGCATTCATTATTCAACTAAGAAGGCTTTTGAATGTAAGATATGTTAGAACTATAGGCTACTTCAAATATTGAAAACAAGAATTCAAAAATAGCCCCAAAAAATTAAGCAACAAGTAACATATCTTAATATTTATGAGAGGGCATCTTGGTTAAACTTAGCCATAATTTCTCGTGCTTTGTTTTTGTGGACAACATCCATGTAAGATATAACAATAAGCCATGATATTTCTCAAAAAATTCTACAAATATCATTAGTAATATTTTTCTAAAATAGAATGCACCATAATCCTCTATGTGCATGCACTATCTTGGTTTTGAACCATTGGAAACCTTGAACTTGATTTTGTATATGTTGTGATTAAATTTTTCATTGCTATGTTTTTTTTATGCCATGAAGTAGACTTACCATGGTGATTATGAAAACTTCTAAACATGATCATTTTGAAATCATTAAAAAGTTCCAACATTGACTTGGGCAGAGCACCTAAAGGGGCTAGGATACCACAAGAGGGGTAAGGTAAGGGGGTCCAAGGGAATGTTTATATGCATAGCTACCTATGTCTCTTATGCCTAATTTTCTAACCCACTTTTCCATCACCCTAGACCTTCACTCTTTTATAGTATTGATGATTGACCCTAGCCTATAGTTTAATTGAGATATGATACATGGACCTAACCATCTCCTAGATTTAGGAAACCACCTCCTACATTTTGGGAATCCCCCCCCCCTCACATTATTGGAACTAAGAGAAGTTGGATTAAGACCCTCTTTCCACCTTTCACTCATGCCAAGAGAGGAAAATTCAAATAGCGAGAGAAGAGGTTCTTTTTGGAAGCTTTAGACAGGAGAAAAAAGGAGTTTTACCTTAGAAAAAGGGAGTTGACATATTATGGTATTGAATAGCCCATGAATGAAACCCATGAGAGTTAGTGGGGAATATGAGAAGGAAGATGAAGCCATATAGAGAAAGAGGAAGGAACTAATGTGCATCAATAGAAACCAGACTAAGTAGAGAGACACCCTTATAATCCCTGAAGAAAGATCATAAAAATGCCTAAGAACCCAAACATTTATCCTCCTACCTTCAAATCCCATCCCTATATATGAGGGTGGAAGTGGGGGGGAAAGGTGTGCGTTTCCACTTTCTACGCACTTCATCTCTCACCCCCATCCCCACATATAAGGTGGAAATGCACATTTTATACACACTTTCTCACAAGCCCAAGCCTACACAGTTTACACACTTTTTCCTCCACCTGCCGCTCATATATCGGGGTGGAAACTGCACATTTTCTACCCAACCCAACCCTACTCCTACCCCATATATGATGCACAATGTATGCACAATTTCCCCCTTGACCCCACCTTCATATGTGGGGAAAATGCATACTTTTTTCCCACCCCCGCCTTCATATATGGGGGTGGGAAATGTGCACACTCTCTCTACCTCCACCCTTATATGGGAGTGGAGGTGGGGGTAGAAAGTGTGCATTTGAAATGCACACTTTCTCTCCACCCCCAATCTTAGTATATTATAAAATGTGATCCAAAAACTTTTAAAATGAAAAATGTAACTAGTTAATTTTTCTATGTGTAATTGTAGTCTTTGAACCACCATTAAATACATAAGCACTGAAAAATCTCAAGGCCTTGGTGGTAAAAGTTGACTTGTCTAAGGCATATAATAGGATCAACCGACTTTATCTTAGGCTTTTACTCATTCATTAGGGGTTTTATGCTCCATTTATTTCTTGGGTGATGAATTGTGTGTCTTCAGTCTCCTACTCAATGCTTAGAAATGGCTCATCAACTCCTTTCTTCAAACCAAAAAGGGGTTTAGGGCAAATCATTTCTTCAAAATATTATTTAAACAACATTTTTTAAGCGGATAGGGGTTCAAAGTCAAGTGATCTACCTCCACCTTTTTGTAAGTATAGAACTCCAATACTTTTCCCCTTATTTTTTCTCTCATGGTCTTAAGTTCATCTAGTCTTCATAGTTTAATACCATGAAGGTTGACCTCTAATTGATCTCCCTTGTCTTTCTCTAGGGTTATATATTTTCGGGCTCTGGGAGCCCCATCCTTGCCTTTGAAGGTCAATGAATCATCTATGAATGAGAGGTTCAATGGCAAGCCTTGTCTCTGTAATATCATTTCCCTTAGCCTCTCAAGCCTTATAAATAACGAAATTCATGTTTGACGAATGTCCACATCCAAATGAAAATGAAATTCAATTCAAAAAATGAAAACTGGGAATAGGAGCACCAAACACAAATCGATCCCATCATTCATATATCCTACAATGTCATCATGTAATTCATTTTCTGCTTTCCATATTGACTTACTATAGTATCTATAGGTAGAATCCAACATCTCTAGGAAAGAACCAACAATTATCTATTGTAATACATAAAGACTAAGGATTTTCTACAGATATGAAGCTAAGCCCTTGGTCGGGGGCCATGAAGCATCTATATATCTAAGTTGACAGCCAAATCTAGTTCCTTAAACGATTTTGCAATATGCCTCTTCTAGAGAACCCTTTTTCCCCATTCCTCTTGCAACCAAACCTTAAGAAACATCACCAAGGCTTCCAAACAATGGCATCATTTCTAGCAAACATTGAAAATGCAGTTACGAATGAAATTGGTCAAACCATTCTCCATATATGAATAAAAAATGTAGGTGATTAGCAATGCATATAATAGTTGACTTGTCTAAGGCATATAATAGGCCTTGGTGGGAAAAATCTCAAGGCCGTGGTGGTAAAAGTTGACTTGTCTAAGGCATATAATAGGATCAACCGACTTTTTCTTAGGATTTTACGTATTCATTAGGGGTTTTATGCTCCATTTGTTTCTTGGGTGATGAATTGTGTGTCTTCAATCTCCTTCTTAGTACTTATAAATGGCTCAACAACTCCTTTCTTCAAACCAAAAATGGGTAGGCAAGGTTGCCCCCTTTCACCATTATTATTTTTAATAGTGATAGAAGGTCTCAATGGATATTTGAAGGAGGCACATAGGGTTGGGAACTTCAAAGGTATAAATATGGCAAACACATGCTCTTTGACTTATCTTTTGTTTCTTGTTGATATCTTGATTTTTTGTTATGGATTTAGGAGGAATATAACTAAACTTAAGGAAATTGTTGAGTTATTTTGTATAGCTACAAATATGAAGATTAATTTGGAAAATTCGACTGTTTCCTTCTATGGTATCTTTGATGCAAACAAATTTTATACGACTTTCTTACTTCCTTATCAACAATCTGTAGAAAGGCTTAAAGTACTTGGGATTCTTTCTCAAATCAAATGACTACCAAAAAAGGATTGACAATGGTTAATCTCTAAAGTAAAGAAAATACTAAATAGGTGGTGCAACAGATGAATTTCCAGAGGAGGTAGGTTGGTTTTTTTCAAAGTTGTATTAGAGGCCATATCCATC
>ML782322.1:934292-970271 GCA_009831015.1 Picea engelmannii | reverse complement strand
GAGTATTAAGAAGATGATTCCAACAATGGATGGGGACTTTAGATAAGAAAAAGATAGAGAATGTTGAGTGCAATTTTGTAGTGTAGCTAGGGGAATAATATGGGGTACTTAGGGAGGTACCCAAGGGGAATAATAGTAGATAAGTATTGTTATATATAAAGGCCACTTTTAATAAATAAGACTAGTGTGAATGCAATAAATGTAAGACTTCTAGAAGGTCCTCTTACATTTATTGCATTCACACTAGGCCTTAGTTATTAAAAGTGGCCTTTATACATAACAATACTGATATACTATTATTCCCATTGGGTACCTCCCTAGGTACCCAATATTATTCCCCTAGCTACACTACAAATTCTAAGTGTATAAATGGCTAGCAAGTCAAAGAAGCACATAAGTTAATTGCAACTACTCCTAGATGGAAAGTATAAAAGAGCACCGGAAGCTTAAGAAGCATGAGAAAAATTATGTGATTCATGATGTAGAACTTGATGCCATATTAAATTCATTGAATATATGGAGGCACCCTTTAATGGGGAGAAACTTTGAATTGAAAACAAACCATAATGGTCTAAAGTGCCTATTTGAGTTGCAAAATTTAAATTCGAGGCAGACACGATGATTAGAGTATCATATGAGTTTGATGTTGATATCAAACATATAAAAAGGCAAGGAAGACCAAGTTGTTGATGCACTCAGTAGAAGCTTGCATGCCATGCATGTTGTAGATATCAATACTTGTAAATCAGATTTGGAGAATAAAATTCTTGAAGCCATGGTATCATATGAGCATTATCTTCGAGTCAAAGAAGGTTTGTAGCAGGAGATTGTACAACAAAAAATTCAAAGGCAACACCAAAAAAAAGAATAGATTTTTGTCACATAAGTATATTAAAGTGGAGGACTATCTAAGGCAGTGAAAAATCTACCAAGTAACAAAGAAATCTACACAATATTAAGGAATTGTTGTAGTAGCAAATGGTGAAGATGATCAACAAAAAAAAATTGATAAAGAGGGGAATTTATCACCTTAACCTTAATTGTTTATAGAATAGAACTATATGTTTTAAAAAGTAGCAAGTATAAATATTTATACATGTTGTGAATTACTACATGGTGAAGAAATCACATTGAATGATCTACTGAGTTATTGGTAGAAAGGTTGTGAGAAAGATCATTTGTGATGTGGAATTCCATGCTATGCAGAGGAGTTGGAAGGGGTAATTCATTAACTCTTCTCTTGGTGATTGGTTATATTTCTTAAGAATGAAAAGGTAGTTATATTTAAGCATGTGAATGCTCAGAATGCAAGAGAATAAAATCATTGAAATGTATATGCATTGGTAAGCATATTGAGAAATATTACGTGGTAGAGTGCATATAGATGTGCATAAGCATATAAGATGTTGCATAATGATTAAGATTAGTATGTTGTTACATATGCTATGAGTATGGAAAAGCGATTAATTGATATTAGTAATGATTATGTAATAAAAAAAGGTTGAAGTGTGGTTGAAGATGTTGATGATGCTACTACATATGACAATCATCCTTGTGAAGACACGATGAGGATAAACAAAGTGTTGATTAAGGGATTGGCGAATGGATGGTGTAAGTATTCATAAGACTCCAATTGATTAGGTTAGTTATGCTTATATTGCATATGTGCTAAAAGGAATTCATGCAAGGATTCCTTTAGTCATATTTTTATATCATAAGTTGTTATATTATTTCGTTGAATGCATTGTGTGATGATACCCAAGTTGGGTATGGTAAGGGAAATAATCCTTAGACATATAAGTTTGTTAAGATCTATTAATGCATTCATATGAATTGGAATGTCATGTCATGTTATTCTAGATATGAGATAATAACCAAGGCAAGTCAGGGCTTATGATCCTATTATGAGAGTGAATACCAAGTGAAATAGTCAAGTGTGATGCCATAGTGTTTTTGGATATGAAAAGGCTATAACATTGCACAAGTGTCCAATGGTTTCCTTTCTTGTGTTGGTGTCCTGGATTGTAACCTTCTTACAAGAGAAGAAGGTGTCCAGTTGGTTGAGAAAATATTGGAGAGATGGCTAGATGACATGTTGATCTTGATTACGTTGAGAACAAAATGAGATACAAATGAAAATATAGCAGAGAACACAGAAATATAGTGAAACCAAGATTCTACTAAGGAATGGAATACAAAAGACTGTAAAATGCAAAGGACACAAACTAGCTAGAATGTTGGTAGCTTATCCTTGAAGACAAAGATGTGTTGACTATGCTCATTCACAAGAAGTTTATTACAAAGAGGCCAAAAATGATTTTTAACATAAAGTATCAATGAGAAAACCCTAACTCCAAAATATGAAACACCAAAAGGTTTGTGGGCCTTGATGTGGTTGTTTGATACATCAACTTTCCCGAGGCATAACTTTTTCATACGATCTCTGTTTGGGATGCTTAGTAGCTCGTAAAAAATTTCTAGCTGAGAAGTACACATTCCGAACGACCCGATACATTCCTTTGGCTATATATTGGGCGTTGATGTGCCAAAAAAACATCGTTTAGGGCCTCAAAATGGCCCCGAAAGTTTGGGACCAGAAAAACTGTAGAAAAACTGCCAAGATGTGGAAAAATTCTAAATTAGTGGAACAGGTGAGTGGCCACCAATATCCACCTGTATCACATGTCAAAGTGTTGGCTAGACCTTTTAGCTCATCATGGTGGAATGCATGACATGAAAATATGGTATTCGTGAATTGAAAAATGGTATTGAATAAATATGTGTATAAGTAGATCATGCAAGTGTTCAAGTTAGGGTTATTTACCCGTAGGTGTTAGCACATATGTCGAATTGTATTGTATGGATGCATATATGTGCTATATTTCATTGTTGTTTATATAATAACAAATAAAATGATTGAATTATGGGTATTTGTAATTCTGAGATCACCCCCTAGTGGTGTGGTGGATTTTGGACTGAAAGGATGGCATGCATAAGTAATGTTTTATTGGACTACATGAAATCTCTATTGAGAGAATAAAGTTATATAAAGGGATGTCTTGGATATGGAAATGAAACTAAGTGATAATGAAGATAGACTATTGCCTACCCAATTGAAAGCTAAGTATTATGTGGAACTTCCTATATTATTTAGAATCATATTAATGTAATAATTATTTTAAAATTCGGTTGATAGATAGAGATGACTCATAATATTTGTATATTTGTATTTAAGACATAGGTGGATAGTGAATCTACCTACTAAGGGAAAATGATGATTTTTGTAAGTTGGAATGTCGGGGAGAAGGCCATTATGATGAGATTGGAATCTTATAATTTCCCTAACTTATTGGTTGATTAGAGGCTGCTAGTAGGATGCCTCGTAATAAGACTCTATGACTTGGAACTCTTCTTACACATGAAAGCCTTGGCAAGATGGATCACTTGAGGGATTTCCTAGAAGATAAGGGGATGCATGAACCTAGAAGGCTAGTTGTTGCAAGAAAGAGGCAATTGGAATGGGTCAAGGAGGGTGTGTTAGAAAATACAATGAGTTGAACTCTCACCCATATCAGCATTATGAAGCAGAAAAATATTCATACATATAAGTATTGGGCTAGAATTGCATATTTATTTTTGTGTTATGAATATGTATGCGTCAGCTATAAAATTGAAAAACTCCTATGAATCGGATAATTGTTGCATAAAATGGCTTTAACATGCATGTTTCTCTTGATGATTGCTATAGGTACATGCTAATATTCCAAGACTTGGGGGGTTACTCAGATAGTGTAAATCCAATGCAGATACATTATTTATAGGATAGCCAACAACTATGAAAGTTTGAAAGGAAGAAGATGGTGTTGCAAGTGTAGTCAATGAATGATGCCATGGTCTCATGGTTGAAAATAAAAGAACATCAAGTATGGTGTTATTGTGAAGGGATGGAGTAATGTAATACACTTAGTTATGATAGAAGACACATGGGGAAGGATTCACATGGAAAGACATCCTATGATTTTAGCCGTGGAAAGGGGAATTTTTATTATTATGTTGTTGGGAATTTTGTGGAGAGGATGTTGCTCTCAATTGTGTTATGGCATTATTGTGGTACGAGTTGGGAGAATAGATCAAAGGAGGAAATATAATTATTTTTTGGTATTTGTAGTGAAATTCCATGCTAGCTTATGTTGTTGTGTCACTATACTTATGGTAACAATTTCAGTGCTACTATAAGAGAGATTGCCACTATTGTAAGAGAGATTGTGAGGAATTTACAACCATATAATCCTTGTAAGCCTGTAGGTGATTGGGTTGATGGCTGAGATAGAGGGAAATTTGTATTACAACAGAGTTGTGAATCCCTGGAGTCACAACAAAGAAATTCCTTGGTCATCTAGTGCTAGAGCACTCAATGGAAATTGGGATTGCTCAATGGACTTGTTTGTAGAGAAGGGGATCACATTCTCGATGTTGTACAGGCTGAGAGGGAAAGAGTGTTGGTTGATTGGGATAGTTATATAGGAATTTCTTTCATGTGAGAGTTTTATAGGTGGTAGGTTGAACAAGTATACTTAGAGCTAGAATTTACCCTTATGGATTCATAGCATCAACTTGGGGGAAACCTCTATCATAGAAAGACTTAGTGTGATAGAGAGGCTAAGGTTACTAGTAACATCCTTCGGTTGCAACCAGTTGGAGGATTATTTTCCTAGAAAGATATGTATTATTTTGTTTGGTTACAATTATGTAAAAAATGTTGACCTTCCTATTTGGGATTTATTAATGTGTTTACTATTCTTCATGTTATTCTTATTTAGTTGGTTCATTTCTATGCTTGTGTATTTAATTTTCCTATTCATGGCTAAAATTATTTTATAACTATATTCATGTGTTAATATTGAATGTATAAGACTATTGTAGCCTTGTTTTCCATTGTTGAACATTACAACCAATTAGTGGAATTGATTTTGGTATTAGGGAGAAAACTTTAGGGTGTTTTTAAGACACCTTCTAGCCTCAATAGGGAAAAGTGGTTGTTGGGTATGTGATAATAGTGGTGTCTCCTACAAACATAATGGTTGATTGGTTGCAAAATGAGTATCATTCCATGCCAACATACCCCTCCTTTGTGTTTGTGTGGGTTTTTGTTTTGTGAAACAACAATGGGATATGCCTATCTTGTGGAGCCTTGGAATTGCTTCTACAATTATAGTATCTCTTCTTATTATTATGTGTTATCCCACACTAGTTGTGAGGGATGGTTTATGATAGGATATAAGTCCCAACATATCATGATTAAAGTGAGGGTTTTCAGGTGCATTTATGACTCAAGTATATGTGTCACATTTGTAACATTAATGACCTAAATTGAAAAAAATGAAGCAAATGAAAATGAAAAATTAAAAACAACCTACAATCATAATAATTATGAAATCTATAATAAAATCAACCAACATAAACCAACATAGATCCATCTTAACCCCTCATATACCAACATAAACCAACATAGATCCATATTAACCCCTCATATACCAACATAAACCAACATAGATCCATATTAACCTTAGTTTCCCTTTTCCCTTTATGACCTTTAAAATTCATGCTCTAATAAATTTGAAATTTAAAACCAAAAAAATAATTTTTGGTGTAAATTGCATCATATCTAAGATCATTCTCTTAGTCTTTCAATAACTTAATGGTCCTAGCAATAGAAACAAGTCTACAATCTAAGGTCCAAAACTAGGGTGAAATAAGAGGTGCTTCCCTTTGGAGGTAAATTTTGTTTATTTTCTTTATGTATGCATTTTTCTACAAATGTCTATATGACTAACACTGCCATGATCGTAGATACCCTATAGACAATCGAAGTGTGAAGTTAGTAAATTGTTCATGGTGTATGGGGTTTCATCTTGCTTTGATTTAAATTGGTGTGAACAACGTATGGTCTCTTAAACATCTTGTTTATAGGAAGCTAGGCCAATTGTTGTAACTATTTGGGTTACTCTTGGCTATATAGAGAACTTCCTTTATGAATAAAATATTTCTTTGGGAATATTTGCTCTTGTCTTTCTCTATGCATAATTGTGTTGTTTCATAGCTTTCATACTTGATCTACAAACATTTTTCATATTTATTTCATTTGTTTAATTGTTGTACATGTGCATGCCTTTATAGATTAAGATAAACTATTTTGTAATTATAGTATGTTATGTATTTCATTGATTTAACATTTAATCATTTAACATTTAGAATTTAAATCAACACTCATTTTTGCATATTTATATTGAGCTAACAATCTGATTTTTGCATTCATAACTCACTTGAGTTTAAAATCTAGATTTTTCTTTAATTAACAAGTAGTTTTCATAACAATTTTTGCATTTAATAATTTATAATGTAATTTACATGGATATCAGTACTAGGTCTACATTCCAATTCATAATTTCATGCAATGAGTCACTAATTTAAGGCACACATTAAAACTTACACTATCACATAATTGGAGGATTAATACCCTTAAGGGGAAATCCTCTACTGACTTGTTTAACTAATAAATCTAACCCCTAGCTAGTGAATCTAAGGCTTTAAGCAAACCCTAGGTTTACATTTCCACTTTTTCACCTTGAAAGACCTACAAAGGTGTTTCAAGTGTTTTGCTTGAGTTTTCATATCGAGCACCAACATAAATGGCAACCATACTGGGGAAAATAGATCCAAAATATCTTTAGGTTTTTCTTATTTATCCTCAAGAATCAGAACTTAGTGACCCTAAGAGAAAATGCTATGATAACTACGAGATCTACCTTATGTGATTATTTTTCTGTTCATGGCATCTGTTTGGTATCCTACAATAATACCTTGCAATACCCCATATTTTTTAGACCACAGTCTAGGATTCTAGTGTTTGGTTGATGACCTTCCTCAATTTAGGGGTTTTCCCCATGATGATCCAGATGAGAATGTCAAAATATTCATTTATTATTTCCTCTTTATGGGAATCTCTTATCCTTCACATATGCTATGCATCCCTCACATGCTTCAAAGGAAGGTTGTCGAATGGTTCAATTCCATCCTAATCAATCTATCCTTGGTTGGAAGTAATTTTTTGAGCTCTTTAAAGAAATATTTAAGGACCTAAATCTTGATGCCATCCCTTCATCAACCCTCCCATGGTGTGACTTTTGTTATGAACACCATAATTTTAATACACATGATAAATTGTCAAAGGCTAAGAGGCTTGCTATGCTAAATAAATGTAAAAAACAATTAGAAATATTTATTAAGAACTTTTCTTTACCAAATGATCATTCTCAAATCCCAAATTAATTCTTCAGGAAACCAAGAATATAATCAATATCCCTCCATATGGTTAATGTTTTAAGTAGGAAATTGTAAGTCAATGTGGCTTCGATGACTCACTTTTCTATGACTTACCTTTGGACTAGGAGCTTCCTGATTATGTTCCTTTCGATGAGGCCCTCTTTAAAGATTGTACTAGTTAAACCAATGAGATCCCTATCCCTCATATTGAGATCATCACCCTTTCTCTTAGTGGTTTACCTCTCCATAGTTTGCAAGATAATGTTTTAGGTGAGGAGACTTATGAAAAGGAAATCCAAACATTCAATCAGGAAAATGACTCACATGTTGTTTTAGATGATCATTTAGACCGATATATTTTCCATAACAAGGAAATGGATCTACAATATGATGTGGTGATTTCCAACTTTCAGTTTGAATATATGATAGATGAGTTATTTCTTCATTTTCAAGTTGAAATCCTACCTTTTCCTAATGAATACAAGCTTGAAAATGCAAATCTTAAGCATAACCTCTTTGATGATAGAAGTGATCATAAGACATGCCAGTTTGATGAGGCGATCAATAATCAACCTTGTTCTAGGTATGATGAGTACCCCATGGGGGCTACCCTTGGCTACCCCCAAAAAGTATTTGATCCTTATGAAATTGTTTACCATGATTTTGTTTATGATTTTCCTTTATAAAAATCTACCCTTTTGTTGATTGTCTTCTCTTTGAAGAAAAGATGCATGATCCTTAAGTTCCTATTGTCGAACGAAATCACCATTGGTTTTCCTTTGAGGTCAATTTGTCAAGGACTAGATGTGAAAATCACAATTCATATTTATCCTTAGTTAATTTAATGGCATTTGATACTTTTCCAAATAGGGAGGACATCGAGGTAGCTATTTATGGATGCTAAATTTTTCTTAATTTGGTCCCTGAAGTGGAAATTTCAATCTTTAATGATTCCATTATAACCCATGAAGCCACTTCTTTTGAGACAAGATCTCCTCCAATTTATGATGATTACCCTAAATCTTTCATTAAAGAAAGTGGTTTCTTTGACCATTTCATCAAGGTCAAGATAGACACCTATACTCCAAGCCTTCCATCAACTATCAATGAGAATATTGAGGTTTTGTTGAAGGCTAACAACATTTTTCAATTCCTTGAAAGTTGTCTTCTATTTCTTCGTAAGAGTGGGGAGAAGATATACTTTCCAATCCCACCCTTCACAATAAGATTTAGGATTCTTGGTTCAACCAATTTGAAAATTCCAGGATAATGAAAATCTTCCTTTTAACATGCTTTGCTAAAAACTTTTATACCCTAGATAACCCTTTTAACTTAAGTACCAATATAGATTTCCTATTATGTTGGCTTCATGTTAAGATTCTTCTCATAGGTGTTATAGGATAAATCAGTATATGCGGACACTAACTGATCTCCCTAGATCCACTTGGATCTAGAACAAAACGGGACAGGACATTACGCTTTCCCTAAGTTACTATCATTGAATTTTTCATCAAAGAAGGAATAAGTGACATACCTTTAGATATCACTTCCTTATGTCTTTGTTGTCCCTGCTTTGCTTTGATGGCCTTGTAATGTTAGATCTACAACAACACAAATCGACCAAAGTGAAAGCAACAATAATACATTCAATGAAGACTTAAACATGTGATCAAGGAGTCACGTAATAAAATAAGAGTGATTTTATGGGAAAGGGACATGCCACTGTATTATATTAAATGAAAGTAGAAGATACAACCAGATTGCCTTGATGTTGCAAGCTCCCTTTCGGTGGTCCTTTGTTCCAACATACACACTTGCTCCAAACTTGCATGAAGAAGATCCACTATGGCTTGATGGACAAATGGAGGACTCAAGCACCAATTCAAACAGGATTCCTCACACAATTCTGAACCTATTATTTCATCAATTCTCTATTCAATCTTGCTTATTCTCTTCCTTGAGAAACCTTTCATTATATAGGAGAAGGAGAGATGGTTAGAGGGATGAGGATGATCCCACTAAATCTGAGGAGTCAGTAGGATGCCAACCATGCGAATGCCAATTGCAGATGGCTGACTCAATGGAGGGCTCGTTTGGACTTCTCTTGAACATATGAATGACATGACAATGGTCTTGGCAACATTGACTCAAAGACGACCCAAGATATGACCCTGTAGAAAGTCAGACGAGAGACAAATGGATTTCCCAACCCAGATTCAAATGACGAATAGGGGGTGTCATGTTCAAGAGCGACGCTTACTTCCACTAATACAAATATGAAGGCACATCCCTTTCCCAAAATTTCCCACACCATATCTGGCAAGTACCTCTTTATTTTAACACAAGCTTGAGGAGGATAACATATGCTTGTTAATGTAAGCTCATCCTTCGAACGAGTCCCTCAGAGTATGTTTAGCGAACCATAAGAAGGAGTGGTTTGGTCCCATAAGGGCCTTTCGATGCTTGTTTAACGAGTCCAAAGATAGAAAACTCGGGGGTTTTTCATGTTTTGAGAGTCTGAAAAACACTTAAAGAGAACTCTCCCAGTTCCTTTTTCGTAAATTAGTTCGACCAAACCGAAAAAGTGATAAACTATCGCTCACCGAACGTTTTCTTCAAATACTTTTACGAGCGTGAAAAGAACAAGATCGCTCAGCTATCTTTTCGTTTTTATGGAGCGTGAAAAGAGCTTAAAGGATACTCCTAATTTTCGTTGTTTCCGTGTTACCATGACGAGTACAAAAATACGACAAAAGTACACTCGGTTGTGTTCTCATTTATTTTTGAGCGCGAGAACGAACGAAGACTGATCTCGAGGTTTTTCCTCCAAAACCCTAAAAAGGTATTCGTACACGTGACAGATAAAAGAAAAAATACTCGTACACCGTCATTCGGGCTTCTAGGTCATCTTATCTGCGAAAAACCATACTGATAAAGCCATTAGGGTATTAGGTTTTTAGGCAAAATAATAAAAATAATATAAAAAATCAATGAAAAATAGAAAAAAGTAAATAAATATGGGTGAAAAGCCCTTTTTACCATTTCATTGTTACTTTGTCAAAAACTTTTCCAACACACCTCTTTTTTTCCCAAATTTCTTCGGTCGATTGCGAGAGGTACAAGCGGTCATTCAACAAACTCTCTCTGTCAATGAGGTAATCTTCTAATTCTTTAACTTTTTCATGGATTAAATTTGATTTTTATTGGCAAATTTTAGTTTTTTAGTCTCTTTTGAGACCGGTAGGTGCACGCAGGCATTCTCGCGGGTGGGCCATTCGAAAACTGCGAAAACCTAAGGTTTTTGCAGGTGGGCTTCAACGCACCTGCGAGAATCTCGCGCTGTGTAAAAGATTCACCTGCGAGGGCCGAAAAATGGATTTTTGTGTATGTTTTTTCTCAATGAAAATCATTCAGGAGGTAAAATCGAGTTGTTAACCTACTTCTCATGGCTCCATTACAGGTATTGATCATCACGATGTTGGAATGGAGGGAAAGAGAACACGAGGAGGATGATGCCATTGTTGGAAATGATCCGGCTATAGTCGCTGTCCTCCGGGAGTGTGGGATCTTAAAATTTTTCAAGATCCAGGGAATGAGAGCCCAACTCAAGTTGTTAGAGTACCTGGTCGACATGTGGGATGTGGATCAATAGGTATTTCATGTAGGGGTCCACACACTTACACTAGATATCGAGGATATCTATTTTTTGACGGGGTTGTCACAACGTGGATCCCATGCGACTCTGATCGGAGGTAGAGGCGGTGGTGCTCCTATGAGAGAGTATGTTCATCGTATTGTGTTCCTGAGGCAGAGAGAAACAAGTGTAAATTTTTCATCTGGGGTGTCCGAGATCTGACCATATGAACTATCTTTTTTACCATTGCATGCATGGTTGGGAGCGCGGCTCCATTCATGGCTCTCCAGAGATATTTCCAGTATGTAGTGGAGTGCACAGAGCCTCGAGTTTTTAATTGGTCGGACGCGGTTCTTCGCAGCATGAAGAGGCAACTGACAAAGTACAAAAGGGGTGACCTGAAACAGTTCAGGTACAGGTCTATTTTGGTGTCTTTCTTCCTTGAGAGGGTTCCACTACTGCGTCTATAGGTAGATTGGGGTTTACTGGCCCCACGGGATCCGAGGATGATGAGGTGGTATAACTTCATGGCTCGGCACGTAGTAGGCCCTATAATCAAATATAACGATTTGTTTTTTGACTGATTGAGGCCTCAGATGATGATGATCGATGAATATGCATATGTCGTCTTGGATTTCCGAGGAGATCTGGATTTGGTTCTGCCTAAGGATGCTCAGTGGGGTGACTTAGGTAAGAAGTACACATTTTTTTTTTAATGTTTTTGTAAATTTTATTATATAAAATGTTTTTATGTTTTTGATCCAAGGACTAATCAAAAATCTCTTTTGATGACACAGATGTGGGGCCGTATCGAGCTCCAGGAACATCTCCCATTCAGAGATGAGGGGAAGTGGCTCCAGTGGAAGGATGGGATGCTAAGGACTATGAGGCAATTGAACATAACTTAGAGGGACTGACTGTAGATGACCTGGACATCTCTATTGGGGAGATCTCGAGACGTTATCAGTGCCATACTGTGGGCATGTCTGAGTCTATTAGTCGACTACTTCATAGGGTAGCACGAGCAGTTGTATGTTACTGTGAGCATCATCCGTGATGCTAATTTGTAGAAGCCATGGGCTTCATATTTTGATATTTTGGTCTTTGGACAAAATTTTTTTGTAAAACTTTTGATCGTTATATATATATATATATATATGCGGATTCTACCGGCTTATTTTGTTTTGTATAATACACGTGATGTGTTATTGGTTTTATAAATGTCTCAGATGTCTGTCTAACACATAATTAGCTGATGCATCAGTTAATGTATTTAGACATCTAGGAATGTGTTGATATTTGATGTAATCAAAATAACGTTCCAAGAGGCGAATTCGTAGATATACCTGCAATAAAGTAGGACTTCATATAGCATAGACATTACTTAACTATAACTCTACTAGCTGCGAATCAAGTCGTATAACCAGATGGTGGATACCAAGCGAAATAACATCAGTTAACAATTCGATGACGACGCTATATTCTGCAATATTATTGGTCGCACGACCGAGGAAAACACCTCGTAGACTGATAAGTTCGTTTGTAGTTGTGTAAATTGCCCATGCAACAGAATCTAGGTTCTGATTACTACGACTAGCGCCATCGGTGAAGCCAATGTGGGGTAGTGAAGATTCTGACATCTGGAAACCAAGAACAATGCAAGGTAAGCGGTCGAGGGTAGAAACCAAATAATGAAAAAGCACACTAAAGTAACACACAAGAGTATGATACTATAAAATACAAGCACTCATGCATAGATGACCTAAGCATAGTACTTCTTTAAGTAAAGCCCATTTATGGGTTCACTCAAAGGGACACCATCATAGTACACTAACTTGTAGGCTCCTTTCTCCAACACTTGTCTGACGATATAAGGACCTCGCCACATAGCCTCAAATTTTTCGGCTCCTACAAATCCCGATCTTGTTCATAAAGGAGAACTAGATCACCTTCAGAGAAAATGCGTGGCTTGACATGTTTTTCGTATTGGTCTTTGATGCATTTCTTCTGGGTTTCTATAACTAGGGTCGCATCACGACGGGTTTCGTCCAGTTGCACAAGATACAACAGGCGTTCTTCTTCAACAGAAGTGTTTAGGAGAAGTTCAACGACTAGCTTTAGAGATGGTATCTCACATTCAATCGACAATATGGCTTCTATACCATAAACTAACTAGAAAGGTGTAAACCCGGTAGCAGACTTGACAGATGTCCGGTAGGCCCATAATGCTGAAAACAACATCGTGTGCCAACTAGTCTTGTGAATCCCTATCATTCGTCGAAGCATAGTAATGAGTATTTTGTTTATTGCTTCAACCTGGCCATTAGCCTATGGGTAATAGGGTGTTGATTTTTCATGGCGAAGACCCAACTATTCAGTAAGTTCAGACATCATGAAGTTTCTAAAGTGGCTACTATGATTAGTAACGATAGATTGGGGAACACCAAACCGAGAAATGATATGATTGAATATGAATAGTGCTGCAATCTTTCATGTATTGTTGAATGTAGACATCGCCTCGGCCCACTTCATAAAATAATCTACGGCTACAATAATGTATCCATGCCCCCTAGGCGAGTGAGGGTGACATGTCATGAAATCAATACCCCATTTAGCGAAAGGTCCAATGGAAACTACAGGGTGTAACAGAGCAGGGTGTGATCGTATTTTGTTGTTGTATGTTTGGCAAGCGTGGCATTTTTGGACGACGATAATACAATCTTTGAATAAAGAAGGCCAAAAATACCCAGCTCGTAAGATCTTTTGGGCAGTAACATACCCAGACATGTGACCACCACATGATCTAGAATGGCAGTCATTCAAGGCTTTCTCGGCTTCGTCAAAGGTGAGACATCGTCGAAAAATGGAGTCAATCCCACGAAGATAAATAGTATCACCGAGGATAGTATACTGACGGGCTTGGTAACGTATTCGATGATGGTCAGTGCTAGACAAATCAGGCTGGAAAGTCTGAGTCTGGAGATATATAATGATATCCCCATACCAAAGGTCATTGGAACTGATTAGAAAAAGGGATTCATCGGGTAATGAGTCCTCTGCTACATTTCCCGTCTCAGAATAGGGAAGGTCACATATCAATTCGACAAACACCAAGGATTTCTTGGACTTAGCATGTTCGAATTCTAAGTCAAACTCCTAG
Source organism: Picea engelmannii (assembly GCA_009831015.1). Lineage (NCBI taxonomy): Eukaryota > Viridiplantae > Streptophyta > Pinopsida > Pinales > Pinaceae > Picea > Picea engelmannii. The sequence continues at coordinate 956,154 of ML782322.1, read as the reverse complement.
ATTATGACAATCCATTTGGAGTATTTTCCCCCTTGAAATTGGCGTGTAAGAATGTGCTGCATAGGGTTGTAGTTGGAAATCACAGTAGTCTTGCGTAAAAGGATATAGTGCTGGAAACATTGGACAGCTTGGATGGCTTCCAAGGCCAGTTTTTCAACATGTAAATACTTGGCTTCGGTAGTCATGAGACTCCGACTCAAATAATAAGTGACATGTTCGTCATGAGAATCATCCTCCTGGACTAGAACCATAGCAATGGTAGAGTCTGAGGCTGCGGGATAAAGGAAATAATATCGACTGTAATCGGGTGGAAAAAGTAGTGGGGTATGGGTTAAAGTCAGTTTCAAAGCTTCGAAATATTTGTTGGCAGTGGTATCCCATACAAACTCAGAACCTTTCTTGAGCATTCGAGTAAATCTGAGTGTTAACTCAGTGTAGTTGGGGATGAAACGACGTAGAAAGTTTGCCTTCCCTTGCAAACTTTGTAGCTGGCGAAGTGAGGAAGGAGGAGGGAGATTAAGAATCACCTCGACCTTCAAAGGATCTACCTTGATCCCTTGACGTGAAACAATAAAGCTTAGAATTCGGTCGGATTCTACACAAAAACCACATTTGTGTGGGTTTAAGCGTATACGGTAAAACCGACATCGAAGGAAAATGGCTCGAAGGTGTGTTGGATGATCTACATGGTGCATGGGATGAGCTGGTAGGTCATCAAGATATGGTTGCACAATGTGCTTTATATCATGAAAGGCATTAGACATAGCACGTTGAAAAGTCGCGTCGACATTGTTTACATCGAAGGGTAGTTCCCGGTAGGCAAAAGTGCCCCAAGGACAAATAAAAGCGGTCTTGTGTTGTTCTGCAGGTATGATATTGATTTAATTATATCCGGAGAAACCATCCATCAAAGAGAAGATTTCACTCCCAGCACAATCGTCGACGATCTGGTCAACGAAGGGGGTGGGAAAGTTGTCTTTAGGACAAGCTTTGTTAATATCCCTATAATCAATGCAAACGCGGATCGTACCTTGTTTCTTGTTAACCGGAACAAGATTGGAAACCCAGTCAGTTAGAGCCACAGGGTAAATAAAGCCATCTTTAAGAAGTTTCTCAACTTCAAGCTTGATGGCAGTTGCTTTACGAGGGTGGACCGGACAAAGTCATTGCTGGATGGGTTTAGTGCCTGGGTATGTCTTAATCTTGTGTAAAATAATGTCGGGGTCAATACTCGACATTTACTCATAGCTCCATGCGAAGACATCACGAAATTCTTGAAAAAGAGACTTGTAGGTGACAACTTCATCGTTGGAACATGAAGCTCTGTTGTGCAGATTTTTGACAACTCCAGGTTTAATGGATATGTCGAGGGGGATGGTGGGTGAGATATTACTTAAGTTCCCTTCATAGAACATATCGTGTGTAGACTCGGGAATGGTAGAAATGACAACAACGGTCGACGTAGTTGAGATCCGTTGGTAACTCTCAATATTGTGTTGTTCCAGGAAGAGAATGGAACGATGATGTCCATCGTCCCAAGGAGTGTCCTCCATGGACATAATCGACATAATGATCTCATCCATGGGAAAAATCAGGTGAAAAGGATCGGGAGATGAATCACCACGAGAGGGGGTGGAAGGGGTTTCCGATTGAATGACGTTATAGGCGGATTCAACTAGACTTAAAGGCATTTGGTCGCCATAGCAGAGATAATCACCAGGGTTGGGTACTATCCACGGGTCATAAGATGCAAGGGTTTCTTGAACAAAGGTGGAAATCATGTTGATCAAGGCGAAAAACGTATGTGGAATATCGGGTGGTGGAATGGGGAAAGTACCCATCAAAGAGGAATCTTTAAGAAGACCCACACTGACATTCTCATATCCAGGAGGTGTCTTTGAAATGAAAGGTACGTTGCTGGTATAGGAGTCAGAATTGAAAAAGGCCAGCTGGTCAACAGTGACCACTTTTACTTGGTGTGGGAAATGTAACATGCAGAAAAGTGTGGACACAACCACATGCATGGAATCGATCCAGCTGCGACCAAGCAAGAGGTTATAATCGAGAGGTGCATCAAAGACCTCGACTTCGATGTTGACCATTTTGCCTTCCAACGTAATGGGTAATGAAGGGAGGACACTGTAGGGCTTAAAACCAGAGCCATTAAAGGCCTTAAGGGTGTTGTGTGATTCATTAAGGGAAGGAGAACCAATGGCTCTCCAACAAGTGATAGACATGATGCATGTCGAGGCTCTCTCGTCAATAACCGTTCTACAGATATTTTTGGTTTCAACGACAACTTGTATTTGAAATGCTAATTGAGGGGGTAGCCTTGGAATGTGATCTTCCAGGTCAAATATTATTAAATTCCTATCCGTGGGATCGATTCCACCAATATCCTTTAATAGATCCCTCCGTTGCATAGGGAAACTTTGGAGGACTTCGAGGGCCGACATCGCGGAGGGTGCTTGCGCAAGATCTTCTACAATGTTGTAGTTTTGAGCAGCATGTGCATGAGGATTGAAGGCAGACTTTCGAACAACGCCCTTGGGAGGAGGTGAAGAACAATATCGATGTTGGGTCGTTCGAGATGAAGAGGACTGTTGGGAGTTGAAGTCGAGGGAGTCAGTTGTACCATTGACAGTGGTGTATCATCAACTTTCTCCTTGGAGGGAGAATAATCTTTGGCCTGAGTGGCGATAGCAATGTCATTCTTATTTGAATCACCCGTGCACATCAGGACGTATGAAGTATTAGAAGGAGAAGGTTGGTCATGAATGACCAATTGGGCCTGCTATTGAGAAGGGAAAGGTTGGGACAAGACGACAGGTGTAGGAGGTTTTGGGGCCCCTTGAAGGAACTTAATGACCTCAGCTCGTCTCGAACAATCTTTCGTGTAGTGATCATCACCGCATATAAGACACATATATTTTGGTTTATGCTTATCCTTATTGTCAACAGGTTTTGTTTTGGTTTTTTCAGATTGGGGGTTATTTTTATCCTCCTTATTCCTACCCTTCCCTTTTTTGGATTTATTTTTACCGGCAGGGGTGGATTGAACAGAGTTCACCTCAAAAGTTTTACCAGTGGAAGGAGTGGGAGACAGAGCATTATGTACATTAGAAGCAGAATATTTGGGATTGGTGTGAGAGGCCGACGTAGATTTGGTGTCAGCGTGGAAAGTGCCAATCACACTGTCAACAACATGAGAGGTTGTTGGGGTTGTTGAGGTAGCTGTGGTAGAAGGACGAGGAGCATTAGGGAGTAAGTCGTAAAGGGTACTCGTTTGTGAATAAATGAGGTCAAGGTACTAAAAACGACTGATCACCTTCTCTTCGGTGACAATGCCACCCATGGAAATATCATGAGAGATTTTATTCACGAATGATTTAGTGAACCATTCTACCAATAGTTGATCAAGAAGATCGAGTTTGATCAAACGTCGTCTTCGTCTCCACTCATGGATGTGATCGGAAATATGAGTGGCCTTATTTTGCTTGTTAATATCTCGGTTCTTGTTTCATAGAGGATGGGCGGTTGGTAATGGGTGAGAAAGGCCATGGCGAGGGTATTAAAGTTAGTGAAGAATCCTCGTGGTAATTCTATATACCACTTTGCAGCCGAACCGGTAAGGGTTTGTTGGAAGAGTCTTAACCTAATGGAGTCGTCCATAAAAGAGTTGGATGAACACCAAAGGTGAAAAGTCATTACGTGGTTGTTCGGATCCTCTCCTGGTTTACCATCAAAATTGGGAATGTCTAATGGTAACTTGGCCAGTATAACAGGCCAATGGGGAGAATGAAGGATAGGGTCGTTCAAGATCCTAGACAAATTGGGGAGGTCCAAAGTGGCGAGAAAGGGTAATTGTCTATTCACATGAGGGTATTGGTGACTTTGGGGAGGAAGTCTCGTAGGTATATCAGTAGGACCGTAAGCAATTTGCATATAATGAGAAGATTCAGGCAGATTCGGTTGTTGGGGTGTAGACATGTGGCCCATAGGGTTATACTGGTTAGGGATGTTCCCATGAATAGGGATATTAGGATGAATGTTTGAACCCCAGATGGGATTAGGTGGACTTGGGTATGGCTGGCTTGTACTAGGAGATATGAAAGAGATATCTTGAGGCTGTTTCCCCCTAGTTGATTGAGGATTACCTTGGGTAAGATAGTTCCAATACTGGGTCAAGGCCGTAGTTATGTTCTGTCCATAGGGTGGGGTAGGTGGGGGTTGTCCTCCAACTGGGGGTGGTGTCCCAATTGGGATTTGACCTCCATATGGGGGTAAGGTTCCAATGTGGGTTTGACCTCCAGGTGGGGGTTGTCCTCCAAAGTTAAATTGTCCACCAACATAAATATGAGAAGTAGGTGTGAAAGACTGAGTGATGCCACTAGGGGCGACTCCACTAGTAAAAGGTGGATAGGAGCCTCCGGAGGGGACATGAGGGAGTGTCAGAATAAAAACGGCAACAACATTGTGTCTAGGAGGGGGAAAAACTCTAGAAGCTTCAGATGGACGTTGAGTAGGAATAGGGATAGAAGCATTTAACGGATTATATCCAGGGGGAAGGGACGGGGTATGTCTAGGTAAAAGTGGTGTGCCAATGGGAGATTGGCTAGCCACTGTATTCCTAATGTAAATATTTGTAGCGTCTGGGACCATTGTAGAATGGGCCATTTGAAGGGGGATGGTCGAGTTAGGGTCGGCTAGTTGGGTGTCTGAACCAGGGAAATAATAGGCAATAGTAAAAGGTATCACATCTGTATCAGATGTTTCGGGCAGCTCAGGAGTGACTGTGATATCAACACCTGCTCCTGAGCCAAAGAGGGACCATCTAAAAATGCCAGTAGTCCAAAAAGTATCCTGACCTTCAGGGCCTGTGAAAGGTTCGGTTGGTAATCCAGAAGACTTAAAAACAATTTATCCGGATGAATTCACTCGAATAATACGTCTCACAGATTCGAGAGGAAGTTGAAAGCCCTCTAGAGAATCTGTAATTCAGAATTGTTCTAAAGAGACAGTTCTTTCCACTCGTGGAGTGGCAATGTCTTGGACTTCGCTCTGTTGAGGAGAGCCCTCCGATGAGTTGGTAGGCAAGGGTTGAGAACCTTATAGATCTTCTGGGCGTAGTCCTTGCATTCTCTGCAAGTGACGTGCAGGGTCAATGCTGATCGAGCTAAATATCTTACGAAAGAAATTCTATGCCCAACTACGGAAAACAACAACAGTCACTAATGAAATCTAGAGTTCAAACCATGCAAACAAACCTTCTTATTCTGAAGTCACTAGTTGGTGATGAAATCCAATGTCGTGAAGTCGAGACAAGAAGGTTCTAGGATAGAGCGGGTGGAAAAGTTACGTTGACGACCGACTTAACGGACTTACACCTTGGTGCAAGCTCCCACACATAATCATGGGTATACCCTCCAAGGAGCTCGAGTGAGTTTGGCCAACGTCGATTCCAGGTACCATAGAGACTTGCCCCTCCACAGTCACCTTGTGTTAACAATTGCTAAGAAGATAGGCCACTAAGGTTACCAAGAACAACAATGATGCCTGGGGGAACAGTCGACAGTCCGATCCATGCGCAAAGGCAGGGTATCTAGCCCGAAATCAACTCGAGAGGCTTCCACTCATAATTGTGGGTATACCTTCAAGAGACCCCCATAATATGTGCAATCTATACACCAAGACCAACAAAGCAGGGTGAGTATCTCTGGCAGTATTAATGTGACCTCAGGTTTGACCCTTGTGTGAGAAGGGCTTCCCAGGACAAAATGTTGCAAATGGATTTCAACACTCCCTATCACAAGATGCTACCGTGTGTTTTATACTTTGGAGAGTGTGCCTTACAACCTATTCCAAAGTGCTAGCCTAGCTAATGTTGGTGAGAAGAGTTCCTAGAAAATAAAAGTTACTAATAAATTTTAGATTGTGTTGTGTTTTAGAGGCTGTTGTTTACACAAGAGGAAGATGGAAATGAAACCAATGTTGTTGATACCTTGACCCAATAATATGCAAATAGAGATGACGGATGCAATTTTTCATTCAATGAATTCTATCTACAATAGGGAGAAGGTGTCTTTTCTGGAACTTATAAGCTACGAAAAGTACTTTTCTTTTTCTTGAACACGATTGCAAACAACCATAAAAATGAAATTTCTCAATTTTCTCTTCTTTATCTTTTTCTAAAAAAAAAAATTTTTGAAAGCAAAAACTTTCTTACGAATGATTACTCAACAATAATGAATGGATTTAATTTTTCTTTCACAAACCAAAACAGGGATGTAAGGAAGAAAGCTCAAGTAATCAATGAAAATTGATACACTCAACAAGCACCCAGATCAAACTTTCAACGTAGATAAAAATAAAAATGACAAGAAAGTAGTTCACCAAATGCACATGGACAAAGAACTTTCCAGGCATCAAGCAATAAAAAACACAATCAATCCCAACTTTTAATCCAATCAAAGACTTTTGATCAAACAAGCATTCAGATCTTAGAATTAGACATTATACCCTTGTCGATAAAAGGTCAAGAAGTAAAAAACTGGGAAAAAATGATTGAGAAGAGTTTTCGATCTCCGAAAACAAATCAACCACGAGATTTGAAATCAACAAACAATCCAACATTGGCAAAAGAAGTTCTTCACAGGTAAACAAACAAATTTGGGCATCAAAAAGACAAGAAGACTTAATCCAAAAATTTTACAAACGAGTTTGCAGCCTAGGAGTGGGGTGTAGTGAGAAAATCAGGTATTTTCGCAGTCTAGACACAGGTAGGGTGCGAAAAGGTCACACTGGTTTAAACAGTGGGGTGAGAAAATCAAGGGTTTTCGTAGGCTCCAAACAGGTACAGTGCGAGACTGTTTGTAATCAAAGATATTTTGGAAAAATGACAAAAAATCTAAGTGAACTTCTAGGTCCAAAGTGTCTATATGGATCTCCCACAAACTCAGAGACTGGTTGGAAATGAAAAAGAGTAGGCTAAGAGAAAATGGCCAATCAAAAAAACACAAAATGAGTCATATCCCCAGTGGAGTCGCCAATTTTGTTATAGGATAAATCGGTATATGCGGACACTAACTGATCTCCCTAGATCCACCTAGATCTAGAACAAAACATGACATGACATGACGCTTTTTCTAAGTTACTATCATTGAATTTGTCATCAAAGAAGGAATAAGTGACATACCTTTAGATATCGCTTCCTTATGTCTTTGTTGTCCCTGCTTTGCTTTGACGACCTTGTAATGTTAGATCTACAACAACACAAATCGACCAAAGTGAAAGCAACAATAATACATTCAATGAATACTTAAACATGTGATCAAGGAGTCATGTAATAAAATAAGAGTGATTTTATGGGAAAGGGACATGCCATTGTATTATATTAAATGAAAGTAGAAGATACAACCAGATTGCCTTGATGTTGCAAGCTCCCTTTCGGTGGTCTTTTGTTCCAACACACACACTTTCTTCAAAATTGCATGAAGAAGATCCACTATGGCTTGATGGACAAATGGAGGACTCAAGCACCAATTCAAACAGGATTCCTCACACAATTCTGAACCTATTCTTTCATCAATTCTCTATTCAATCTTGCTTAACCTCTTCCTTGAGAAACCTTTCATTATATAGGAGAAGGAGAGATGGTTAGAGGGATGAGGATGATCCCACTAAATCTGAGGAGTCAGTAGGATGCCAACCATGGGAATGCCAACTCATTTTCTAGAAGATCCTCTTCTATAACCTTCGTAACCTTTTCTTCCTTTTTTAGCTTTGAAGCATGTTCGCACCTTGTCTATAGAGCAAATTGCGAACCCCTCACAATCCAGGTATAGAGAAGCCTGTGAGAATCAGGGTTTTCGCACCCTACAACATATGCAACTTGCAAACTCATTATAAAAATATGTTTTGTAAAGGAAGACAAGAATCACTTTTCTCAAGCAAAAGGTCCTTATGAGAGCCTCAACACATAACTGTAGAGACATCACCAGAGTGACCAAAATAATGTGTAACAATAGGTAGGATTGGAATTCATTTTTCATGTATAAGACATGATGAATTCAATCATTGCAAAGGCTGGGAAAGTATGAATGTTTGACAAATGTTTATGTTTCCTAGATCTTCTTCATAATCCCTTTTATTTACCCTTTGCAGAACATCAACCTAACTCTATCCATATCTTTCTTTTTCAAGGATGGATATGAGTTTTAGTGCCTACCTTCCCACCATAATCAATTTGTCCAAGTTCTATTGATTTAATTTGTTGACAGCTAACCCAATTTTGTGTTGCAAAACTAGATATATGAAGGTTCACACACATTTCTACAAACAATGCACATATTTGGTCACTAGATGTTAACCTTGAAAATGGTCAACACAATTGTGAAGTATCATAATGAAGATACTCATGATTTTTTTTGGTTTCTTTTATGATCCTAATAAGCCTTCATATCACCCTAGCATATGATGATTGGACCTAAAGTCATGCTAGGTACTATAGGGAGTCCTACTAGTGTGCACTATGGAAAAAAAAAATTATACCTTGTTGATTGAGTGTTGTGGTTCAAGGTTTTTTTGTGAGGTTACTAATGTGTTTTCTTGATTATGGAAATATTACATACTTTTGATGTGATTCATGGTTGATACATCTTATTAGAAATGGTGATATGATCCTCAAAGGATTATTGTGATGATGCGTTTACATATGAATGCATAAGGTCAATGGTATGGTTGCATGTGATTAATTCTCTATAAGTGGTTTATTCATTGATAAATGAAATGATATAAGAGTGGTTAGCATGGTTATATATCTCATCACTTGATTGTTTTGATACTTGCAACCCAAAGCACATGCAGTTATTTCATGAATCAAATAGAAAGAAATGTAAAAGCAAGTTGTGAAGGGTGAAGTTGAATCATAGTTACAAGCATATTGGCAATTGGTGCTACATTCTACTTGTTCCTAGGTCACTATAATAAACAAAAATATATATAACATAAGGTCAAAATCAGGTTTCAACCATGCCAAACCTTAGTATAAACATGCTCAAGTTGAAACACATTTATAACATTGGAAAACAATGCTCCACCCTACCGATCATATTGGGATTTGATATAGAGAATACTTGGCTTCCATGGAATCACTTGGACATCTTGTACTAGGATTTTGACATTGATCTAATAGGGAAAGTGCACACATATGATGCTTGACATCCTCAACCCTCCAATATAATCTAATTGTGGTTGATGATTAGGTCTACAATGCATTTTCCTACCTTGTATCCTACATCTACATTAACTATATTGTCTAGGTTGTTGTTTAGATTACCTCTACAATTCATTCTTTGAAGCTAAGGACTGTGTGTGTCTTATCTTTTGTGGTTTGGATCCGATATTACCCAATTCATGTTTCCATGTGAAGGATTGGGAGATTAGGCATTTGTGATATTTGTTCTCCTTTGTTGGTTTTGAGTGATTATCCATTATGGATAAAATTTGAGCTATGTGACATACTCTAAGCTCTCTGACACTATGCATTTGGAAACCGGTATTCTAGTAGTATTCCTAGATTTCGAGCCTAGAAAAAATGGAAAAGAAATATCATGAACATCCCAGTCATGATCGAATGAAGGTAGGACTAACAACTTGTTGATTTCATTCATTGTTTGAGTGTTTTTCATGCATAAGTAAAGTTTCTAATGGGTGTTTTGTGTGTCCTTTGATCCTTTAACTACAACTCATAATTTTCTTATAGTTCCAACTCATTATTCTTAGTTGTATTATTGTTGAACTCAACCTTACATGTAGAGGTCAAACTTCATTCGACCTCTTGAATGAATTTTGAGCACAAAGTATTTTGTTTATATACTTGATGTTTCTACCTTATAGTTGTTATAGTGTGTCCTTTGAAGCCTTGACACAAAGTCTTGATCATGCATGTGTGAAATATATGTGATTCATTTTGGTTTGGTTTCAAGCTATGACCTCAATCAAACCCCTATTTTGGTAATTGTGGTTTAAGGGAAATGAAAAAGATCAAATCCATTCCTTTGATTTTCTACCCCTAACACTTGACTTAATCCCTAATCTAACCCTAACCTACTAGCAATGTTTTCATATGGTTTATTGATGCTTTTTTAGTAATTCAATGGTTCAATATGACACTCACATGACATTCTTGTGTTTATTATATGGAGTACTCTATCATGGTGGAATTTTCCCTTGATGGAATCAAGTGCAGGTCATGATGGGTTGAGCAGTGGGAACATAGTTACCAACTTAACGAGAACTCTACTGAGTTCTCATTTTTTTCGGGGTCACATTTTTTACCTCATTTTGAAAGTTATGCTACTGGTAGCACCCTCTCCCTTTTTAGGCTGTTTTTTTATATTTTAAATCTTCTTATCCATAATGTATCCAAATTATTTTTTAAATGCTTATTTTTTCATCTATTTTCAATTTTTTCAAAAAAAAATTCCAACGATGTTTTTTTCATCGATTTTCAAATTTTCCATTTTTTTTTCAATGATGTTTGTAATCATTTTTTCATGCTTCTTTCAATGTTAAAAATGTTGTATACCATTTACTTTTTTGAAATTAAGATTTTTCATATAATTGTGTCTCCTTAATTAATTTATGGTTCCATACTTTTTAAATATAGTGGAAAATATCATTTTTAACACATTGTTTACCTTTACTTCAATACATAGAAAAAAATTGTATTTAAATAACACTATTTTTAAAGATTTAGCAAAAAAATATACATTTTAAAGCCATATATAATAAAAAATCTATACATTTTGGTACCTATTCATTTGAAATAGCATGTTAAATAAAACATTTTTATGGACATAATTGAATAAGAAAAGTGAAATATTTTTAAAAAATTAACAGTTTTTTTCATATTTTTATACATTTGAAGTAAAAAAATGACAACATTTCAAGTCATTTTCCCTAGTATAGTGATTCACATACAAATAAAAGTAACCATAAAATAATAAAAAAATTAATCATAAAACAACAACATATACATATTCATTCTTATTTTAATATCTGAAAGTCAAAACATTACAGTTCTAGCTCATCAAAAATTCGCAAAACTAAGCATTGTTTTCAAGGGCATCTTAAAACTAATCAACAATATCATATATCCCAAATTTATCATTCTCAATAGACACATTATCATCTTCTTGGACATCATTATGCGCTTCCATTGTGTCATTTTGTTCTTCCATTGGGTCTTTGATATCCACAAGTTCTCCAAAGTGATGTTTTCCAATCAATCCTCCTAATGGTACTTGAGGTTCCTTTGACATTTTTGCCACCTTTGATTCATTAAAATCTTCTTTCCTCAATCCAACTTCTTGCATTTCATCTGGAAGAGATGGAATAACATTAATTCTTTGCTAAATAAAACCACACTATAGTGGTTCACTTTCAATGACTATGCAATTTCTTCCTTTCTATAAGAAACACACTAGTGTTGTACCTAATCACCAAATACAAAATAAAAAATTAAGTTAAATAATGTAAAATGACAAATTAAAAATAATAAAGATTGACGCATGATTTCATAATTGTTATATCATAATTCTTACCTGAACCCGAGAACAAATCCTCAACATAAACCTCACCCGAGAACAAATCCTTAACATACATTTTTTAATGCAACAAAAAATTGTTTCAATACTGTTGTAGAGCTCGAATCTGGATAGTTGAGCTTAACATCATCCCAACTCTCTTCATTCAACATCTTAACCATTTCCTCTTTTATTCTCATATACACCTTGTGACTAAATTAAAAAAATAAATAATGTTGTAATGATATATATAATAAAATACTTAGAACACTGATATGTTAAACTGAAAAAAATAATTTTCTTTTCCTAACATAAACAAAAATAACTCAACAAACTTAATTTTTAAATTCATCACACATTTCTTCCATTGACAATTCACCCGACTTTACACGTGATAATATATCTATGATAAGTTTCTTAGCATTCACTCCTTACATCATTTTCCAAGGTGTTATAGTCATATCTTCTAGCAAATTCTTGATTTTAGGACCTGTCTTACTTGTGCTATATATCAAGGGTTTATCCTTCTTAACTCTTTGATTTTTATACCAATAATTTTCCATAGACTGAAGATCTCATCTATCAAATCTCATACATGTCCAGTTCTAAATCTCAATTGAAAATAACTATCCACAACTTTGAATACATCACTTCCTTTGCGATTTTTTTCTTTTTCATTTTTATCATCAATTGGGAAGCCTATTTCCATACAACATTGCTTCTGAAACTTCACATCAACGTTTGATCTCTCCCCATGACATATTTAAAAAAACTCATTATGAATAAACCTCACCCTTTGAATGAAAGTCATGGACATACCATACTCATTATTTGTGTTATGATCCCATGCCAATAACTTTGCTTCTGAATTTGATAAACCAATATAATTTATGCATTTGACTATCTCAAAAAGAGGGTTATTGGGATATTCTTGCATAAATTCTCTTCTAGCCTCTGCAGAATTATTTCCTTCAATCACATAATATTTGTAGTCAAACCATTTTTATCTATCAAATTCATCCCTACTAGAAACTTCCATTGGGTCAACAAGAACTAGGTAGTCAACCACATGTGCATATGGATTGTACCTGATCAACGCTTTCAAATTGTGAATATGCAAGTGATGCGGTTTTCTAATTTGATATTTTTCTTTCCCTTCTGTGGGTTTATAAAGTTGCTTCACATTCAACTGAAATGTATGACCATCATCAATTAAGTTCGTCATCCTCAATCTATTTCGAATGACATTTTTTGTTGTTATCATAATACCATCCTCTAGATATGCACATGGTGTTATTATTTCTATGTTACCTTTAGGAATTTCATTATGATATTCATAGCTAATGATGGTTTCTTCATCATCAACAACATTTGCTTTCTTCCTCTTATGATTTAAATGAGTTTAATCTAAATCAATGATTTCTTCATAATCAATAGGAATGGAATCATCCCCGACCATTGCTCTTTTGTGTTTATCTTGTTTATTCTTCTTGCGAGAAGAAGTGATAACCTAGAATGAGAAATTTGCTTTCTTCTTTCATGTTCTTGTTTGTCTACTCTAACAGCTTCATCCTCTGTTATTTTTTGTTTCTTTTTCCTTCTTTCTTGTGCCTTATCGATATGAAAGACATTGATGACTTCCATGATATTTTTCTTTGTAGAGTAAATCCCCACTAACATATGTGAAATTATTCCAGCCCTGAACTTTTTAAAAGTCATAGGGATTTTAAAAGTAGTGGGGATTTCCCTTAAGTGGGGATTTTAAAAGCAGTGAAGATGATTATGCCAATGGACACTCTTTCCCGAGTGGGGAATTTATAGGAAACAATGTTGGTGATGATGATTTTCCTCCAAGTGAGGATTTTCAAGGTACTGATGAGGATGAGGAAGATTTTCCTCCAAGTGAGGATTTTCAAGGCACTAACGAGGATGATGAATAATTTCCCTCAAGTGGGGATTTTAACTGTAGTGAATATGATTATGCCAATGGTGAAAACTCTTTCCTGAGTGGGGAATTTAAAGGTAACAATATTGATGATGATGATTTTCCTCCAAGTGAGGATTTTCAAAGTACTAATGAGGATGATAAAGATTTTCCTCCAAGAGAGTATTTTCAAGGTAGTAAAGTGGATGATGAATAATTTCCCTCAAGTGGGGATTATAACAGTAGTGAAGATGATTATGCCAATGATGGACACTTTTTCCCGAGTGGGGAATTTAAAGGAAAGAATGTTGATGATGATGATTTTCCTCCAAGTGCATATTTTCAAGGTACTGATGAAGATTTTCTTCCAAGTAAAGATTTTCAAGGAACTAAGCAAGATGATGAAGAATTTCCCTTAAGTGGGGATTTTAAAAGCAGTGAAGATGATTATGTCAATGGTGGACACTCTTTCCCGAGTGGTGAATTGAAAGGTAACAATGTTGATGATCATTTTCCTCCAATTCAGGATTTTCAAGGTATTGATGATGATGATGAAAATTTTACTCCAAGAGAGAATTTTCAAGGCACTCATGAGGATGATGAATAATTTCCCTCAAGTGGGAATTTTAAAAGTATTGAAGATGATTATGTCGATGGTGAGTAATTTTTTCCAGGTGGGCAATTTAAAGGCACCAATGGCGATGATGATGTTTTTCCTCCATGCAAATATTTTAGAGGCACTGCTGATGATGTTGTTGATGATGAAGACATTCTTATTAGAGAAGTGTTTAATGGAATTGATAGTATTAAGGGTGATAATGATTTTCCTTCAAGTGGATATTTTCATGGAAGATCCAATGACATTGGTGAGGATGGTAACCATTTTTCTAGTGAGTTTGATATTCTTCTTATAAACGAGATTATCAATGAATATGATGAGGGACATATGAATGAAGATCATGTTATCAATCATTCATTTGCAACAAATCAAGGTGATCGACATTCTCCTGTTCGGTCTCCTGACAATGTTTTGCTTGATATTTCTTCAAGTGATGAGGAGATTACTTCTAGTGAGGATGATGAAATAGTGGAGACATTGCAAAGAAATATTATGTCTAGGACCAGGACTATACCTTTATATATCAATCAAAATCATTCTAGTTATACAAGGTATAGGAAATAATTTCTCACTAAATAAGTTTCCATAAGTGATTTGATTTCAAGTGATTGTTGTCAAAAGAATTGTTTGAAAAACATGGACTACATGTATGCCTTGAATAAAAGGAAGACATATTTATCAACGAATAAGAGCATGAAAAATTCATATTTAATGGGGTGCATGATATCCACTAATACATGATATGATTATCACATTAGGAATCTTTTACTTTGCAGAAAGACTTTAAAAAAAATCACTCAATTGATAATCTTTGTCTATCAAGAATCCAAACAAGGTTGGAAAATGATCCTTAATTTTATTCAAAGGTACATCATGGGCAAGAGAGTGGGCCATTGACAAACACTACATTGTCATGTATGTGTGAATTCTTTTCCAAACATGGAGAGTGTATATCAGTTAGAGAGACAATACATACTTCAGATAATTTCTCAAAGAGGGAAATCTACAACTTGTACAAAGAATATGTTGAAGGTGTTGAAGGAAATGGTAATTTTATTACATATGCATATTTTACAAGAATATGGAAGAAACAATTCAACAATGTATGTATTATTAAAAAGTCAAGGATGGGGGTTTGCAGTACATGTGCTACTCTTAAATCAAGAAGAGATAAATTTGAAGAGGTAGAAAGAGGTGTGTATTCACTATTTTGTTTTTTTAAATTGGATAGTTAGCAACTATGAAAACATATTATCAATATTTTCATTTAATGTCATGTGAACATTCCATAGTCAAAGCACTTCAAGAATATCAGAATCAACAATCAAGTGAAAGGAAAAAGTTGTACAATTATCAGAAGAAGTGTTATGATTCTCCAAAAAAATATTTAGGTATGAAAATTGATGGCATGGACCATAAGAAAACACTTCTATCACATTTTGTCTGTACACCAAAAAATTTACAAGAAGAGAATTTCATTCAGTTTCACTTGGTTGGTTGTATGGTTTTTAATGGAAAAAGGTGTCCAAGGGTTTACTTCACAGCTCCAAATATTCATAATGATAAAAATCTGACCATCACCATAATTCATATTGTGTTCACTCACTGGTATGTAAATCTTCCTCAAGTTCTATATCTACAGTTAGACAACACTAGTCGTGAAAACAAAAATCAAATTGTGTTTGGGTATCTAAGCATGCTTGTTCAACTGGGAATCTTTCAAAAGGTGAAAGTCCGTTTCATTCTTGTTGGAAACACTCATGATCATATTGATCAAATGTTCAATTGTTTTCAGTAACATAGAAGAGGAAAAATGTTGGAATCCTACCATCATTAATTGAATGAATTAAGAAATCATACATTCCAGAGCTTGTTTTTCACATATTAGAAGAAATTGTTCATATGGAAAGATTTATTCAGGGATCACATGGTGAAGAAAAATGTATTGAGAAACTTAATGACATTATCTTCTAACATCAATTTTGTTTCAAAAAAGTGGATGGGAAAACACTTATATGGGGAAATCAATATTCAACTACTGCATAATGGAGGCCTTCATCAGGTTTAGAATTTTTGAATTTTGTTCCAGATTGTCCAATATTTGCATCAAGGTTATTGTTATTACAACCAGTTGTTGAAATCCATAATGCATAGAGGTGTAATAGAGATGTATATTATTTTGAATGCCTGGAAAAAATAAAAAATTCCATTAAATATACATATGAGTACTTTGATGTTGTTGATTTTGTTTGGTGGGAGTCTTTTTTCAATGGTCAAAGTGACATAATTTCAAGCTCAACAAATGAAGTTACATTTTTGAAGACTCCATTTCATTGGTCACAAAATATGCCAAATGAATCTGAAGGAAGAAACATTGTCGAACAACAAGAATCTCAAGGTGAATTTACACAAGCAAAGGAAAGAGAAATGTATATTGGTTCTCGAAGATCACATGCACAACGTGAATCCATGGAAGAACTTTATAGGGGTTCAATGCATGATATTAAAGAGTGTAGCATGATTGCAGTCTTATCAACCGAAGATCCACATGGTTATCCATTCTAAATTGCAAAGGTTATAAAGATTGACAAACAAAATGAAGATGTTGTAGCAATTGAAGTGTATTGGTATGCAACAGGTACACACCCATTCAATGGTGTGTATAAACCAGAGATGGTGGTTGAGAAACATGTCAATAGAAAGAGAAAAAGAAAGGGTCAAAATACAACTCGTCGTCGCACTGGCCTATTAAAATTAGAGGATGTTGACATACTTGTTTTTTACTTTAATTTGACAAAGAGAGGAACTCTTCACTCCAAGACAACAAAGATTATCAAGAGGTTGTTGCCACAAGAAATAACTTCAAGATGAGAGACTTTTGAACCTAGTCATAGATACAAAAGGTTTTTGACATCTCAAATGTTGGGCATGCATGTAGACTCAGATGATGCATTCATCGACAATAGATAAGTGTATGGATCATCTACATCTTCATCCAATCATTTATATGAAGGCAATGTAGACTTTGATGGTATTTCAAAATCCATGAGTCAATCTGAATAAGTGTATGAAACATTGTGTGTATTGTTTATCCTTATGATGTTTGTATGGTAACTAGAAATGAGCATTTAACTTATATATGATCTTACATGAAGTTACGAATCATTTCTATGTTTTGATTATGGAGAATATAATAAAATTTCTTAGCTCATATGTTTTGAATATGGACAATATATATATTTTGTTTAACAAAAACCAGAGAAAATTATATTAAAAGAGTTGTGAATAATCGCAGGAGAAGCACAAAAGTTGAGTTGCAGGAGCTGTAAATACAAAAATCACCCCCTTGTAATCTCCCAGTAGGAAGTGGTGAGTGGGGGCAGTACTTCCTACTATGCTAAAGTCGACCTGAGCTTCTACATAAAGAACATACAGTAAGAGCCTAATAAAAAAAATATGAAATAGAGCACACTTAAAGATTGTTTTTGTCCGGTGCTGGGGGTTCTTCTTCTACTGAA
Organism: Picea engelmannii; assembly: GCA_009831015.1. NCBI lineage: Eukaryota > Viridiplantae > Streptophyta > Pinopsida > Pinales > Pinaceae > Picea > Picea engelmannii. The sequence goes on along the minus strand of ML782322.1, from coordinate 938,505 downwards.
GGCCGCAAATTTAGATCCAATCATAGTTGAGGTCCTGGAGAGGAAGCTTCATTGGAGATGGCTGCAGTAAATGATGGGGAGGATGAAGGAGAAACAGGTCCAACCATAAACTGAAGAGCTTCTATTTGCTTCCTTAGTGCCTCACATTCATCCTTGGTCCGTTGTTGCTCTCCCCGGTGCTGAATGGTGATTTCTTTTATGGATAAGAATTGAGATGAGAGGGCTCTGAGCTGAATTTGCAAGCTTTTCACCATGTTAACCAATTCCTCATGCTCTTCCACTAAGATGGCACACTGGTTGCCTGGGCTCCTTCTCAGTTTTACTTTCACTGTCTGTGTTAAGCGAGAGCCTGTATCTGTGTTCGAAGGAGGAATAGAGTCCTCTTTGTTCTGTGGAATGTGGAATAGGCCTAACTAATGAGCCATATGTCTATTGATATGCTCCATCACCTTCACTAGATTCAAAGGACAATTCTGATTTCCCATTTTTGGATGAACACACGAGCTGCAACCATACCCTTTGTTGATCTTGGTACTGCTTGCATTACCGGAATTCAATGCATAGTAGACCCATGTAGTCATGCTGAGTGAGTTCCTCCCACTCTAGATCTTGTTGCCATGCTCTGGAGTAGCCAAAAGTATGTCGAAGTGACCTCCAAAGTCGGGGGAGATGGATAAATTGTGTTGAGTGACACGCTTTGAGGTGAGGGAGGGAGCGTCAAGGTGACAAGAGGTGAGGTGAAGCAGCTTTTAAGCCTGAATTCATGTGCCAAGTGGCGGGATCAAGGGAGAGGTTTTATGATGAGATGAGTTCATGAGCCAGTTCAGATTCAAAGCCCATGTGTCGTGCTGAGCTGACAGGTGAGTTGACCGCCATGTGTCAAGTTCCTTTCGGGTGAGTGACTGGATCATGGGATGGGTCTACATTGCATGAGTCCATTGACTACTAACGAATATGGCTCCAGAGTGATTACTAGGTTTGCTTGGGTATCGACCATTTGGTTGTTGTGTTTAAGGACACGAAAGAGGGAAATATTGGAGAAGTGTTTGATAATTGCTGAGATTCATTGGAGTATGGCATTTAAGTGAATATTCGGGTGGTGGGAGCCTTTGCGTGCATGGTTTATAATTATATTAGAGTCGCCTATGACTGAAAGGGAGTGGATGCTCATATTTTTAGAGAGGAGAAGGCCTTCATATAGAGCATAAGCTTCGGCTTGATTATTGGATGCAATTCCAAGGCTCCAGTGGAAGGAGAGTGTTTGATTTGCTCGTGGGAAGATGATGACCCCTCCCGCTCTTTCCACCCTGGGGTTTCCTTTTGATGCTTCGTTGAAGTAGAGAATGTGTGTCTATTGCTCATTGCGCTAGTGTAAGAACTCAAAGTCTTCATGAAGCTTCCAAGAGGATCTCGTTAGAGAGGGGGCGTGGCGAGTGGGTGGGAAGGAGGGGAAAATATTGTGGATCCAATCAAATTCTAAGGTGGAGGAGGGGGTGAAGGAGATGGGTTTGGGTTTGGAAAGAAATAATTCAACCATGAGGGCAACAAATTTTTTGTCTACAAGATCAAGGGGAGAGAGAAGGTTGGAATAGATGGTTCTATTTATGGAGAGCCAAATTTTCCAGCAAATGTACTTAGGTAAGGCTTTGAATAAGTCTTTGAAGAGAGGTTTGTTCTTGAAGGAGCCCCGGTATAGGGAAAGACAATTTGAGATAAGCTCTCTTGGTTAAGACAACCATATGATTTTGCTGTGGAGGCCTTGGAGAGTTGTTTTCCACATAGAGATAGCAAAAGGGAAAAGAAGGAAGATATGCTGAGAGGTTTTCTGCACATTTCGACACATCTCACATCTGAAAGGCCCATGTATGTTCCTTTTGAGAAGATTTTCCCCTGTAAGTAATTTTCCATGTGCCACTATACAACAAAAAGAGTTTACCTTGGGAGGACTGTCATTGTTCTAGAGGGAATTCCATATCTTATCTTTGGGGGGGAGATTCATTTGGGAGAGAATTTGTGAATATCCTTGTTTAACAGAGTAAATACCATTGCCCCAACCTCTCCCATCTTTTAGTGTGTTGCAAATGGGGGCACAACCTATTAAAATACTTTGCAGCTGGTGGGTTGTGTCCTGAAGATTGCTTGGGAGACTTTGAAGGTTCCATCCTATCAATTCACCTGAATCAACGTTCCAAGAAGAGATGTCTGAGATGTATTTTTTTCCTTGTGAGTCTAGCAAGTTCATGCGAGGTCGAAGATGAGTGTGCTGCCAGAGTGGGTTCTTTCTCATGATGTTGTCTTTTCCAATAAGGATATTCTGGCTATTTCCATGAATCCAAGTGAGCTGAATTTTAATGAAGGGAATGGAGGTAGAAAGAAGCTTCCCTATTGGAGAGCCATTGCTCTGGGAGTGTTGTTGATCTAAACACCCGAGTCTGTCCCCTACTAGGTATTTCTTCAAGAGAATTTTTTTCCACCAGTCTTTCCTTCCCGAAATAAGATTCCATAAGATTTTTTCTCCCATAGCCAAGTTATAGAGGGTAGTATATTTTATGCCCAAGCGTCCATTTTTATGTGGGTGTTTTACAATATCCCAGTTTACAAGATGGATTTGTGTTTCAGTCTTTCCCCCTTCCCAGAGAAAGCGTCTTAGGAGACGGGAGATCGAGGTTTTAATGCTCTGGGGTGCAAGAAGATAGGAGAATTGAAAAATGGGGAGAGTAGAGAGGACTGATTTTAAAAGCACAGTTCGACCAACCAGATTGAGCCAGAAGGCGCCCCAATGGTCCAGCTTGTTTTTAATTTTGTCTAGGATTTGGTTCCAAGATGAATTAGGGAGAGATTTAAGACAAATTGGGATGCCAAGGTATCTGAAGGTTTGCCACTTTTCAATGAGAGGAAAGCGAAAGATGTTTTCTATTAGGTGAGTTGTTCTTGTGGGAGTGTTCCAGGCGTAGACATTGGATTTGGCACTATTTATGAGGGCTCCCAAGGTTTGGGTAAAATTATCCAAAGCATTTTTTAATCTCTTGGCTATGACAATGGAGGCGCCTCCAATGAGGAGAGTGTCATCAACAAATTGGGAGTGGTTTATTCTCTTTTTCCCCCGAGCAATTTTGATACCAGGAATGGCCTTGGAGGCTCGATCCTTTTCCATCTTCCTACCAAGAGTTTCTGCCATAATTATGTAGAGGAGGGGGGAAAGTGGGCAGCCTTGCCTCAACCCTCTGGAACTTTTGAAGAAGTTTTTTGGTCGCTCATTGATTAGAGGGGCAATCCAAGGCTTGGAAATGTAGGCCGAAATCCATGCTATGAATTCTGGACTAAAGCCAAATTTTCTCAAAATTGCAAACAAAAAATTATGTCTCACGCTATCAAAAGGGTTGGCCATGTCAATTTTGATAATCATTCCTTGATCTCCTCGTTCCCTGCTGGAGTGTATGGCTTCTTGGACCAAAATGATGTTGTCAATCATTTGTCTCTTTTCAACAAAACCACTTTGATTTGGGGAGATAAGCTTATGCAGGAGAGGCTTAATTCGATGGGCTATGATTTTAGTGATGAGTTTGTAGGAGACATTGCATAAGGATATGGGCCTGAACCTAGAGAAGGAGGAAGGGTTTGAGTCCTTTGGTATAAGTGCTAGAAAAGTGGAATTTGTGTTGGCCCCTAGCTTTGTAGATTTATGGACATATTGGATCATTCTCAGGAGATATTTTTTTATTATGTGCCAACATTTTTGATAAAAGTGGGTGTTGAAGCCATCCAGGCCTAGAGATTTATCTGGATGAAGTTGGAATAAGGCCTCATAAATTTCTTTTTCTATGACCTTTTGATTTATCTTAAGATTATCCTCATGATTGACAACAGTCAGGATGTTTAGCAACATATCTTCTTTTATGTTGAGATTTGCAACACCTTCCTTAGTTAGAAGGTGTTCAAAATGGTTTTTGGATTCTTCTTGGATTTGCCGAAAGTCTCTTATTTTTGTTCCATCTTATTTTGTGATCTCCTTTACCTTGTTCCTCCAGAGTCTGACTTTGGTTTGTCTCTGAAATAATCTCTTGTTTCTGTCTCCTGAATTGAGCTAAAGACTCCGAGATTTGAGCCTCCAAGTTTCCTCCTCCGAGTGGAGGATGTTTTGATAATCTATGAAGTCCTGTTGTTCTTTTAGAAGAAGGGATTGAGTGGGGAGTCCCTCTTCCATTTCCAATCT
>ML782322.1:922298-934192 GCA_009831015.1 Picea engelmannii | reverse complement strand
TGTCTACTCTAACAGCTTCATCCTCTGTTATTTTTTGTTTCTTTTTCCTTCTTTCTTGTGCCTTATCGATATGAAAGACATTGATGACTTCCATGATATTTTTCTTTGTAGAGTAAATCCCCACTAACATATGTGAAATTATTCCAGCCCTGAACTTTTTAAAAGTCATAGGGATTTTAAAAGTAGTGGGGATTTCCCTTAAGTGGGGATTTTAAAAGCAGTGAAGATGATTATGCCAATGGACACTCTTTCCCGAGTGGGGAATTTATAGGAAACAATGTTGGTGATGATGATTTTCCTCCAAGTGAGGATTTTCAAGGTACTGATGAGGATGAGGAAGATTTTCCTCCAAGTGAGGATTTTCAAGGCACTAACGAGGATGATGAATAATTTCCCTCAAGTGGGGATTTTAACTGTAGTGAATATGATTATGCCAATGGTGAAAACTCTTTCCTGAGTGGGGAATTTAAAGGTAACAATATTGATGATGATGATTTTCCTCCAAGTGAGGATTTTCAAAGTACTAATGAGGATGATAAAGATTTTCCTCCAAGAGAGTATTTTCAAGGTAGTAAAGTGGATGATGAATAATTTCCCTCAAGTGGGGATTATAACAGTAGTGAAGATGATTATGCCAATGATGGACACTTTTTCCCGAGTGGGGAATTTAAAGGAAAGAATGTTGATGATGATGATTTTCCTCCAAGTGCATATTTTCAAGGTACTGATGAAGATTTTCTTCCAAGTAAAGATTTTCAAGGAACTAAGCAAGATGATGAAGAATTTCCCTTAAGTGGGGATTTTAAAAGCAGTGAAGATGATTATGTCAATGGTGGACACTCTTTCCCGAGTGGTGAATTGAAAGGTAACAATGTTGATGATCATTTTCCTCCAATTCAGGATTTTCAAGGTATTGATGATGATGATGAAAATTTTACTCCAAGAGAGAATTTTCAAGGCACTCATGAGGATGATGAATAATTTCCCTCAAGTGGGAATTTTAAAAGTATTGAAGATGATTATGTCGATGGTGAGTAATTTTTTCCAGGTGGGCAATTTAAAGGCACCAATGGCGATGATGATGTTTTTCCTCCATGCAAATATTTTAGAGGCACTGCTGATGATGTTGTTGATGATGAAGACATTCTTATTAGAGAAGTGTTTAATGGAATTGATAGTATTAAGGGTGATAATGATTTTCCTTCAAGTGGATATTTTCATGGAAGATCCAATGACATTGGTGAGGATGGTAACCATTTTTCTAGTGAGTTTGATATTCTTCTTATAAACGAGATTATCAATGAATATGATGAGGGACATATGAATGAAGATCATGTTATCAATCATTCATTTGCAACAAATCAAGGTGATCGACATTCTCCTGTTCGGTCTCCTGACAATGTTTTGCTTGATATTTCTTCAAGTGATGAGGAGATTACTTCTAGTGAGGATGATGAAATAGTGGAGACATTGCAAAGAAATATTATGTCTAGGACCAGGACTATACCTTTATATATCAATCAAAATCATTCTAGTTATACAAGGTATAGGAAATAATTTCTCACTAAATAAGTTTCCATAAGTGATTTGATTTCAAGTGATTGTTGTCAAAAGAATTGTTTGAAAAACATGGACTACATGTATGCCTTGAATAAAAGGAAGACATATTTATCAACGAATAAGAGCATGAAAAATTCATATTTAATGGGGTGCATGATATCCACTAATACATGATATGATTATCACATTAGGAATCTTTTACTTTGCAGAAAGACTTTAAAAAAAATCACTCAATTGATAATCTTTGTCTATCAAGAATCCAAACAAGGTTGGAAAATGATCCTTAATTTTATTCAAAGGTACATCATGGGCAAGAGAGTGGGCCATTGACAAACACTACATTGTCATGTATGTGTGAATTCTTTTCCAAACATGGAGAGTGTATATCAGTTAGAGAGACAATACATACTTCAGATAATTTCTCAAAGAGGGAAATCTACAACTTGTACAAAGAATATGTTGAAGGTGTTGAAGGAAATGGTAATTTTATTACATATGCATATTTTACAAGAATATGGAAGAAACAATTCAACAATGTATGTATTATTAAAAAGTCAAGGATGGGGGTTTGCAGTACATGTGCTACTCTTAAATCAAGAAGAGATAAATTTGAAGAGGTAGAAAGAGGTGTGTATTCACTATTTTGTTTTTTTAAATTGGATAGTTAGCAACTATGAAAACATATTATCAATATTTTCATTTAATGTCATGTGAACATTCCATAGTCAAAGCACTTCAAGAATATCAGAATCAACAATCAAGTGAAAGGAAAAAGTTGTACAATTATCAGAAGAAGTGTTATGATTCTCCAAAAAAATATTTAGGTATGAAAATTGATGGCATGGACCATAAGAAAACACTTCTATCACATTTTGTCTGTACACCAAAAAATTTACAAGAAGAGAATTTCATTCAGTTTCACTTGGTTGGTTGTATGGTTTTTAATGGAAAAAGGTGTCCAAGGGTTTACTTCACAGCTCCAAATATTCATAATGATAAAAATCTGACCATCACCATAATTCATATTGTGTTCACTCACTGGTATGTAAATCTTCCTCAAGTTCTATATCTACAGTTAGACAACACTAGTCGTGAAAACAAAAATCAAATTGTGTTTGGGTATCTAAGCATGCTTGTTCAACTGGGAATCTTTCAAAAGGTGAAAGTCCGTTTCATTCTTGTTGGAAACACTCATGATCATATTGATCAAATGTTCAATTGTTTTCAGTAACATAGAAGAGGAAAAATGTTGGAATCCTACCATCATTAATTGAATGAATTAAGAAATCATACATTCCAGAGCTTGTTTTTCACATATTAGAAGAAATTGTTCATATGGAAAGATTTATTCAGGGATCACATGGTGAAGAAAAATGTATTGAGAAACTTAATGACATTATCTTCTAACATCAATTTTGTTTCAAAAAAGTGGATGGGAAAACACTTATATGGGGAAATCAATATTCAACTACTGCATAATGGAGGCCTTCATCAGGTTTAGAATTTTTGAATTTTGTTCCAGATTGTCCAATATTTGCATCAAGGTTATTGTTATTACAACCAGTTGTTGAAATCCATAATGCATAGAGGTGTAATAGAGATGTATATTATTTTGAATGCCTGGAAAAAATAAAAAATTCCATTAAATATACATATGAGTACTTTGATGTTGTTGATTTTGTTTGGTGGGAGTCTTTTTTCAATGGTCAAAGTGACATAATTTCAAGCTCAACAAATGAAGTTACATTTTTGAAGACTCCATTTCATTGGTCACAAAATATGCCAAATGAATCTGAAGGAAGAAACATTGTCGAACAACAAGAATCTCAAGGTGAATTTACACAAGCAAAGGAAAGAGAAATGTATATTGGTTCTCGAAGATCACATGCACAACGTGAATCCATGGAAGAACTTTATAGGGGTTCAATGCATGATATTAAAGAGTGTAGCATGATTGCAGTCTTATCAACCGAAGATCCACATGGTTATCCATTCTAAATTGCAAAGGTTATAAAGATTGACAAACAAAATGAAGATGTTGTAGCAATTGAAGTGTATTGGTATGCAACAGGTACACACCCATTCAATGGTGTGTATAAACCAGAGATGGTGGTTGAGAAACATGTCAATAGAAAGAGAAAAAGAAAGGGTCAAAATACAACTCGTCGTCGCACTGGCCTATTAAAATTAGAGGATGTTGACATACTTGTTTTTTACTTTAATTTGACAAAGAGAGGAACTCTTCACTCCAAGACAACAAAGATTATCAAGAGGTTGTTGCCACAAGAAATAACTTCAAGATGAGAGACTTTTGAACCTAGTCATAGATACAAAAGGTTTTTGACATCTCAAATGTTGGGCATGCATGTAGACTCAGATGATGCATTCATCGACAATAGATAAGTGTATGGATCATCTACATCTTCATCCAATCATTTATATGAAGGCAATGTAGACTTTGATGGTATTTCAAAATCCATGAGTCAATCTGAATAAGTGTATGAAACATTGTGTGTATTGTTTATCCTTATGATGTTTGTATGGTAACTAGAAATGAGCATTTAACTTATATATGATCTTACATGAAGTTACGAATCATTTCTATGTTTTGATTATGGAGAATATAATAAAATTTCTTAGCTCATATGTTTTGAATATGGACAATATATATATTTTGTTTAACAAAAACCAGAGAAAATTATATTAAAAGAGTTGTGAATAATCGCAGGAGAAGCACAAAAGTTGAGTTGCAGGAGCTGTAAATACAAAAATCACCCCCTTGTAATCTCCCAGTAGGAAGTGGTGAGTGGGGGCAGTACTTCCTACTATGCTAAAGTCGACCTGAGCTTCTACATAAAGAACATACAGTAAGAGCCTAATAAAAAAAATATGAAATAGAGCACACTTAAAGATTGTTTTTGTCCGGTGCTGGGGGTTCTTCTTCTACTGAAGGCCGCAAATTTAGATCCAATCATAGTTGAGGTCCTGGAGAGGAAGCTTCATTGGAGATGGCTGCAGTAAATGATGGGGAGGATGAAGGAGAAACAGGTCCAACCATAAACTGAAGAGCTTCTATTTGCTTCCTTAGTGCCTCACATTCATCCTTGGTCCGTTGTTGCTCTCCCCGGTGCTGAATGGTGATTTCTTTTATGGATAAGAATTGAGATGAGAGGGCTCTGAGCTGAATTTGCAAGCTTTTCACCATGTTAACCAATTCCTCATGCTCTTCCACTAAGATGGCACACTGGTTGCCTGGGCTCCTTCTCAGTTTTACTTTCACTGTCTGTGTTAAGCGAGAGCCTGTATCTGTGTTCGAAGGAGGAATAGAGTCCTCTTTGTTCTGTGGAATGTGGAATAGGCCTAACTAATGAGCCATATGTCTATTGATATGCTCCATCACCTTCACTAGATTCAAAGGACAATTCTGATTTCCCATTTTTGGATGAACACACGAGCTGCAACCATACCCTTTGTTGATCTTGGTACTGCTTGCATTACCGGAATTCAATGCATAGTAGACCCATGTAGTCATGCTGAGTGAGTTCCTCCCACTCTAGATCTTGTTGCCATGCTCTGGAGTAGCCAAAAGTATGTCGAAGTGACCTCCAAAGTCGGGGGAGATGGATAAATTGTGTTGAGTGACACGCTTTGAGGTGAGGGAGGGAGCGTCAAGGTGACAAGAGGTGAGGTGAAGCAGCTTTTAAGCCTGAATTCATGTGCCAAGTGGCGGGATCAAGGGAGAGGTTTTATGATGAGATGAGTTCATGAGCCAGTTCAGATTCAAAGCCCATGTGTCGTGCTGAGCTGACAGGTGAGTTGACCGCCATGTGTCAAGTTCCTTTCGGGTGAGTGACTGGATCATGGGATGGGTCTACATTGCATGAGTCCATTGACTACTAACGAATATGGCTCCAGAGTGATTACTAGGTTTGCTTGGGTATCGACCATTTGGTTGTTGTGTTTAAGGACACGAAAGAGGGAAATATTGGAGAAGTGTTTGATAATTGCTGAGATTCATTGGAGTATGGCATTTAAGTGAATATTCGGGTGGTGGGAGCCTTTGCGTGCATGGTTTATAATTATATTAGAGTCGCCTATGACTGAAAGGGAGTGGATGCTCATATTTTTAGAGAGGAGAAGGCCTTCATATAGAGCATAAGCTTCGGCTTGATTATTGGATGCAATTCCAAGGCTCCAGTGGAAGGAGAGTGTTTGATTTGCTCGTGGGAAGATGATGACCCCTCCCGCTCTTTCCACCCTGGGGTTTCCTTTTGATGCTTCGTTGAAGTAGAGAATGTGTGTCTATTGCTCATTGCGCTAGTGTAAGAACTCAAAGTCTTCATGAAGCTTCCAAGAGGATCTCGTTAGAGAGGGGGCGTGGCGAGTGGGTGGGAAGGAGGGGAAAATATTGTGGATCCAATCAAATTCTAAGGTGGAGGAGGGGGTGAAGGAGATGGGTTTGGGTTTGGAAAGAAATAATTCAACCATGAGGGCAACAAATTTTTTGTCTACAAGATCAAGGGGAGAGAGAAGGTTGGAATAGATGGTTCTATTTATGGAGAGCCAAATTTTCCAGCAAATGTACTTAGGTAAGGCTTTGAATAAGTCTTTGAAGAGAGGTTTGTTCTTGAAGGAGCCCCGGTATAGGGAAAGACAATTTGAGATAAGCTCTCTTGGTTAAGACAACCATATGATTTTGCTGTGGAGGCCTTGGAGAGTTGTTTTCCACATAGAGATAGCAAAAGGGAAAAGAAGGAAGATATGCTGAGAGGTTTTCTGCACATTTCGACACATCTCACATCTGAAAGGCCCATGTATGTTCCTTTTGAGAAGATTTTCCCCTGTAAGTAATTTTCCATGTGCCACTATACAACAAAAAGAGTTTACCTTGGGAGGACTGTCATTGTTCTAGAGGGAATTCCATATCTTATCTTTGGGGGGGAGATTCATTTGGGAGAGAATTTGTGAATATCCTTGTTTAACAGAGTAAATACCATTGCCCCAACCTCTCCCATCTTTTAGTGTGTTGCAAATGGGGGCACAACCTATTAAAATACTTTGCAGCTGGTGGGTTGTGTCCTGAAGATTGCTTGGGAGACTTTGAAGGTTCCATCCTATCAATTCACCTGAATCAACGTTCCAAGAAGAGATGTCTGAGATGTATTTTTTTCCTTGTGAGTCTAGCAAGTTCATGCGAGGTCGAAGATGAGTGTGCTGCCAGAGTGGGTTCTTTCTCATGATGTTGTCTTTTCCAATAAGGATATTCTGGCTATTTCCATGAATCCAAGTGAGCTGAATTTTAATGAAGGGAATGGAGGTAGAAAGAAGCTTCCCTATTGGAGAGCCATTGCTCTGGGAGTGTTGTTGATCTAAACACCCGAGTCTGTCCCCTACTAGGTATTTCTTCAAGAGAATTTTTTTCCACCAGTCTTTCCTTCCCGAAATAAGATTCCATAAGATTTTTTCTCCCATAGCCAAGTTATAGAGGGTAGTATATTTTATGCCCAAGCGTCCATTTTTATGTGGGTGTTTTACAATATCCCAGTTTACAAGATGGATTTGTGTTTCAGTCTTTCCCCCTTCCCAGAGAAAGCGTCTTAGGAGACGGGAGATCGAGGTTTTAATGCTCTGGGGTGCAAGAAGATAGGAGAATTGAAAAATGGGGAGAGTAGAGAGGACTGATTTTAAAAGCACAGTTCGACCAACCAGATTGAGCCAGAAGGCGCCCCAATGGTCCAGCTTGTTTTTAATTTTGTCTAGGATTTGGTTCCAAGATGAATTAGGGAGAGATTTAAGACAAATTGGGATGCCAAGGTATCTGAAGGTTTGCCACTTTTCAATGAGAGGAAAGCGAAAGATGTTTTCTATTAGGTGAGTTGTTCTTGTGGGAGTGTTCCAGGCGTAGACATTGGATTTGGCACTATTTATGAGGGCTCCCAAGGTTTGGGTAAAATTATCCAAAGCATTTTTTAATCTCTTGGCTATGACAATGGAGGCGCCTCCAATGAGGAGAGTGTCATCAACAAATTGGGAGTGGTTTATTCTCTTTTTCCCCCGAGCAATTTTGATACCAGGAATGGCCTTGGAGGCTCGATCCTTTTCCATCTTCCTACCAAGAGTTTCTGCCATAATTATGTAGAGGAGGGGGGAAAGTGGGCAGCCTTGCCTCAACCCTCTGGAACTTTTGAAGAAGTTTTTTGGTCGCTCATTGATTAGAGGGGCAATCCAAGGCTTGGAAATGTAGGCCGAAATCCATGCTATGAATTCTGGACTAAAGCCAAATTTTCTCAAAATTGCAAACAAAAAATTATGTCTCACGCTATCAAAAGGGTTGGCCATGTCAATTTTGATAATCATTCCTTGATCTCCTCGTTCCCTGCTGGAGTGTATGGCTTCTTGGACCAAAATGATGTTGTCAATCATTTGTCTCTTTTCAACAAAACCACTTTGATTTGGGGAGATAAGCTTATGCAGGAGAGGCTTAATTCGATGGGCTATGATTTTAGTGATGAGTTTGTAGGAGACATTGCATAAGGATATGGGCCTGAACCTAGAGAAGGAGGAAGGGTTTGAGTCCTTTGGTATAAGTGCTAGAAAAGTGGAATTTGTGTTGGCCCCTAGCTTTGTAGATTTATGGACATATTGGATCATTCTCAGGAGATATTTTTTTATTATGTGCCAACATTTTTGATAAAAGTGGGTGTTGAAGCCATCCAGGCCTAGAGATTTATCTGGATGAAGTTGGAATAAGGCCTCATAAATTTCTTTTTCTATGACCTTTTGATTTATCTTAAGATTATCCTCATGATTGACAACAGTCAGGATGTTTAGCAACATATCTTCTTTTATGTTGAGATTTGCAACACCTTCCTTAGTTAGAAGGTGTTCAAAATGGTTTTTGGATTCTTCTTGGATTTGCCGAAAGTCTCTTATTTTTGTTCCATCTTATTTTGTGATCTCCTTTACCTTGTTCCTCCAGAGTCTGACTTTGGTTTGTCTCTGAAATAATCTCTTGTTTCTGTCTCCTGAATTGAGCTAAAGACTCCGAGATTTGAGCCTCCAAGTTTCCTCCTCCGAGTGGAGGATGTTTTGATAATCTATGAAGTCCTGTTGTTCTTTTAGAAGAAGGGATTGAGTGGGGAGTCCCTCTTCCATTTCCAATCTGTTTTCTTTCATTTACTTGATTTTCTTGTTTTTGACTTCTTGTTATTTTTCTTTGGTGATTTTAACCCAATGTTTGAGGGACAATTTGAGTCTTTTTAGCTTCTTCTCCCAGATGTAGTTTGGAGAGCCTTGTATCCAACTGCTCTAGGCATATGTGACAATATAAAAAAAGTTTGGGTCCGAGAGCCAAAGGGGGTTGAATCTGAAGGGGATGGGGCCAATTTTTTTTGGAGGGGATAGAGTTAGGGTGATAGGTCGATGGTCAGATCCAGTCCAGGGGAGAATGAGAGCGGAGGGGGAAAGATACTCATCAAGGAAGGAACTGCTTAAGAGAAAACGATCTAGGTGAGTAGCAATGTGCCCAGGTCCTAACCTTCTGTTCGACCAAGTGAAACATCCATTATAAGGTTTTATGTCAATTAAATGAAAGGAGGATATGAGATCCTCGAGATGCTCATGAGTGGAGTCCCGTACTCGAGTGCCTCCTTTCTTTTCGTTAGGGTGGAGGGTTGTGTTGAGGTCTCCAGCTATAATGAGGTCCTTAGATTCTAGACTCCCATGAAGATTTTCGAGGGAGGACCAACATTCAATTTTTTCTTGATCAATAACGGGCATATACACATTAAATACATTCAGAGTCTTACTCGTATTAATATGAAGAAGGGAAGTTCTGATCCAGTGCGTTGTAGATTGCCAATTTTGTAGAGAGAAGATACTTGGATTCCAGAGGGTGCAGATTCCTCCCGAGGCTCCTCTTGCACTAACTACCACGCCTTTGCATGAATGCCAGATGTAGTTGCCTTCCTGAAGGATATTAGTATCCTTCCTTTAAGTCTCCTAGAGCAAAAGGACATGAGGGTTTTCTGCTTTAATTAGGTCATGTATCAGTGAGAGCTTGTGTCAACTCCCTAGTCCCCTCAGTTCCAGGAGATTGATTTTATCATTTAGAAGGCTTGGAGTTTCCCCCTCTATGGGGTTTGGGTCCATTCTGATTCCTGGTCTATCTTGTTTCTTTCTTAGCATGTTGATCCAGAGTTGTTTGTTTCCCGAGCTCTATTTCCTTCCTAGTTGAGGCTTCCCTCTTGTGCAGATTTGATTTTCTACCCACGTTTCTGATGGGGGATTCATGGGTATTTGAGTCTGAGCCTTCTTCCGAGATTTTTTCTAATTCTCCCTCCTTAGGGAGAGAAGACGGGTGAAGGGGAGAAGGCGGTGTTGAAGGGAGGAGAGGAGGCGCAGAGGGGTGGTTATGAGGGGAGGTAGGCAGAGGTGTGGTCTGAATTTGCAAGGGGGGCAGATCCACTCGTGGTGGATCTTGAGTTGAGTTCATATTGGAAGATTCTGGGTCTTGGGATGTATCAGGTAGGGGTAGCGTGGGGGTGACTTTAGGGTTTTGATCGTGGCTTTGTTGTTTTTTCCTTTTAGGTTGTTGCCATTGTTCAGATTCTTTAGGCGGGGTTTCAGGGGGGGACTTGGGACAGTGCTTTGCAAAATGTCCATATTAATGACAAAATTTGCATTTGAAAGGTAGTTGTTCATAGTCCACTTGTTGCAGATAGGTCCATTTATCCAGAGTGAGGTTAATAGCTTCATGCAAACCTTTTTCAAGATCAACTTCTACACAGATCCGAGCACAGGCTTGGAGACCATCTTTAGGTTCGGCTCGATCTATATATTTCCCAAGGGTATTACCTATAGAAGGAATAGTTTCATTATTCCAACAGTGCAGGGGGAGGAAGGGGAGGCGAACCCAAACTGGAACTACGATAGGAATATCATTCTCGGGGCTGAAATCTAGGGTCTAGCTATTAATATACATACCTCTGGAGCCCATAAAGTATGGCCCGCTTCTGAAGATGAGATCTCGATCTGATTTGTCTTCGAAGAGAAAGGCAAAGAAGCCTCTTCTGCATAAAAAATGCAAAATATTTCCTTCCAGATGGGGTTTCTAGTTCTTGTCGATCTAGATCGCCATAGCCTGCGGAGAGGGCCAGATTCTAGTAAACTATCCTATGAGTGCATGGTCTGCAAATTTTAGGGCAAGGGATCTAGAGCTTTCTTGGATCTAGATCGAGGGGATTTGATCTAGTTTTTTCATGAACTTTGGAGGGGCGTGCTTGGTCGCCTTGGGAAGAGAGTCGATTAGAGAGGAAAAGGTTGCAACATCCAGGGAGGAGGGAGAGGGAGGCGGCTGGGAAGGGGTGGGGGGGGAGAGGCCCCTCCAGGAGAGGAGGGCATGCATGAGGAGACAGGGGGGAAAGACGCACATCAAGGAGCTCTGTAGCGATTTTGGGACCAAATTAATTAAACCATAAACATATATGGACAATATAACAATACTTTTAAGAAATAATTTATGTTTCATTCAATGTAACTTGTATTTATTTTTTTATTATTAAAAGTTCAAAAAATATTAAAAAGTGATGTTGAATTTTTAAAGTGTAGGGTGATATTTTCGTGGCATTATGTATTATCTTGTGCTTGGAATGATAAACTAAGATGTTAAAAGTAAGCATTTAAGGGTTGATTTTATGATTTTGTTTACAATAGTGATGATTTCTTTTACCGCTTTGATTTTTTTTTCCATTTTAATACCCCAATTTTCACATGGGTGCTACTGGTAGCAATACTTTTCAATTTGATGGTTGATTTTGAGGTTTTAGTTTTAATGGTACCAACTACTAAGAATCCAATTTCAATTTATCTATAATTTTAATGTTTTGAAAAAATATTTTGTTTTGAGTAACATCATTTTTTTTTTATTTAGGTGTTAATTTTAAGGTTTTTCTGAGCTATTGTATGAGTTTTGAAGACCATGTTTGAAAAATGTTGTAATATTGACCCCGTTAGAAAAAAATGGTGCTATCGGTAGCACTACTTTTTTATTTGGGGGTTGATTTTCATGTTTTTTTTGGCAAAAATATGAGTTTTAAGGGCTAGAGTTCTCATTTTGAGGTCACAATTCTCGTTAAGTTGGTAATTGTGTATGGGTTATCCATATTGTTTTAAATGATATTTATGGTTTTGGTTTATAGTAGATATTGGTCAATTGATGGATTTCATGTCCCTCTACTATAGCATGGGGTATTAAAGGTTGTTGTTGATATATATATATATATATATATATATATATATATATATATATATATATATATATATATATATATATA